>JASAMZ010010844.1:0-89652 GCA_030248115.1 Linhomoeus sp. GSCO2_2
TCTCTCGGTTTGAACATATGACTCAGCGCCGCAGAGACTAGCCGTGCACACGGTTCGCTTACCGTAAGTCAGTGGGCCAAGCTCAGACGGCCGACCTTCGCCAGACTGTGCACAATTCCACGCTACGGTCGGTGCTGAATTAGCGCTTGGACTGACGATTCTCTGTTGCAAGCAACCCTCATCTCCTTCTCAGGCAGCTGGTTGGATACTGTAGCAACGGCGGAAGCTTCGATGCCGGATCCATTGCGAAATAGCGGAGAGAGTCGGGGTGATGCAGCCGCACCTCCTGAAAATAAAAGGAAACAAGTTGGCGATTCCAGCAACAATCGAATAGTGCGGTCACAGATATCGCGACTGAATGAATGTACATCCGATTAGATCCGTATATGTATCGCCTGATATGCGTGATTTCCCTCGTATCCGTACCTTCCATTCGATAGGTCAGAATAGTTAGACACGCCGTTTTCGACATGCTGCCAGAAAGAAGTTGTTTATCACGATCGGCGTTGCCTTCGTCTAACCGATTACTCCGAATCCGGAGATATCGGTCGGAGCTGTGGGTACTCCGAATCCAAAAAAATCAAAAGGTCATAATTTTTTGGGCTTGTGTGTGTCGACAGCCCGCCCAAACCGAATTGAGCGGAACTTGAAGAATGCTCGCCCAACAAGCTCGACCGTCCCTGCTCGACAGATCGTGTCTAAGGACTGAGCAGCCGAAGTCGCAGGGTAGGGAGAATATTCGAGGTTCAGGCGCTCCCCTAGTCGGTCGCTCAAGACAACGACCCCTGCGAGTGCGACGCCTACCTGTCTGCTTCCTCCTGACGAACCTCTGTGAGTTGATGGTAGAGAATTGGATGTTGAGCTGCTTCAACCATTCGAATTATTTTATATCGTAGCATAAGATCTCTTCAGGAATCTGGTGGAATATCATCGGACTGACAAGTTTCGGAGCGAACTCTCTTGGAACCCTGAAATCGGACTAGGATTTCTTTTCGTCGTGCTAGCGGCGTATGTCGAGTACCAACCAAAGCCGTCCGTCTCGGCGGCCGGCTGAAGATCCAGAGATGGCGCTCTTCAACTATGCCACTGAATGTCTGTTTGAATCCTTTGGGTACGGTCGGCTGAAAATTATTCAATTGATTGATCTCTATGGTTGAACATCATTACAACCGAAACCTTACCAGCTGTTCCTTTTGGAGTGCGTGCGGTGAGGCGAAAATTATTGTTGTTGCACTACTCAGAAACTTGGTGGGGAGCAACTGATACTGAGCAAGGGCGGAGTGAGTAGACATATCCAGTAGGAGCGCATTCACTTTGCACTCCTCTGTATCGTATTTCAGCATGCGATGTTGAAAATCGGCTTCGTCGCCACTCTCGCGACACTGGCCAAAGATGAACATCGCCCCACTCGACACAAGTGTGACCGCAGGTCGACGGTCTTTCAGGAGCCGGAAGAGATTCGAGGTCAAGCTGCCGGTAAGTTCCAAGATTACCGGCCGCTCATGCCCGCAACTTAGCAGAGCTTGTTCGATAAGCTCATTCATGGTTTCTGCAGAAAGTGAGAATGGGCAATGTACTAAATGGTCTGTAAGAAGCACAAAAGTGATCTGTGAGAAAACACTATCCTTTCTTATAGGTATAGCGAGGCCGCTTTAAACTTACTTCAGAGCCGCCGCTAACGTTTCCGTGTGGGGGAGGGGAGTGGTGTTTTCAGGTTTTCCACTCAAAAGCGCAGTGAGTGGCGATCTCACTGTAGGCAACCTAGCAGAGCTGGTGGCCAGTGGTCAGCTTCAGCAGACGGAGCGCTGTCTCCACGTACAAGAGAGGGAAGGGATCAGTCGAAACGTTCCGCAGCTCTCCCTGGCTGTTCAGCCGTCTCGACGAAAAGAGATGCGCCCCACTGTCACTCGGAAGCGGCAAGTGAAGACAGATCACACGACGCGACTCTTCGGCTATCGCTGCTAGGTAGTGCGCCCTCCGTCTCTCACCGTTGTGTGCCGACGAATGTAGAGTCGAAATTGGCATACCATGTCAGCGGTGCGGCGGCCAGCCGTGGGTTGTGGAAGGGCGGCGCTTTATTCGACGCCGCGCCGTCTCCTGCTTGCGGCGGCTCGTTGCTAGCCGATTTCGCAACAGAGTCTGGCACGCCCCTCTCTCGAAGCTGGATCTCGAGCGTTGCTTGTTTCGCTGCAATGGAACGCGCTCGTTTAGCAGTAAGACCCAAAACCCCCAAATTGATTTCCGAAAGTCCCACTCGCGAAATCCGAATCTCAAATTCCGATCTCAAATCGCGAATCTCGGTTCATACCCCAAAATCCCAGATTACAAAATAAATCCTCCCACTCCAGAAATTCCAAATTCTGAATCCAAAACTCAAATTTGAAATCCCAATCGTCTTGCTGGTAACTCATCGCCTGGCAGGGCTTTGTAGAAATCGTACGCGCGCCCAAACGGCTGATGTTACCTTAGCTGGCTCAAACTGTGAGCTGCATCTGGGCGCCGCTTCGCAGGGCGTCTGTCGAGCGATCCAAAATGCGGGAAAGGCGACCGAGTCACGTGCGTGCTGCTGTGTCGAATCTGATGGGACCAAGTCAGACGAATTTGCATACGCGCGATGTGGGCTGACGAGCGACCCATCCGTATGTACCTAGCTCAGACGGCGGGTTGCGCGCTCTCCCGCCAGTTCGCAGTCCGTTTGTTGAGGGAAAGGCGCCCAAGTCACGTGCCTGCTGCTGTGTCGAATCTGCAGGGACCAAGTCAGACGAATTTGCATACGCGCGATGTGGGCTGACGAGCGGCTCATCCGTACCTAGCTCAGACGCTCTCCCGTCAGTTCGCAGCCAGTCGAAATTGCATGCGTGCGTGGGCGGGCAGTAGAGAGACGGAAGCTTCATCAACAGCTGTTCAACGAAATCTCAACAACGACGGCCTCAGCGCATCAAGTGGCCGAATGAAACGGTCGCTCGATCGTCTCGTATCGTACAGGAGGGCGCTCGTTTTCCGGTGCTTCCGCCGGCCTGACGGGAGCGGCGGTCTGCTGTGGCGTCGCCGTGATTTGTGGAGGGACGGCGCCTGTCTCCTTCACCATCTTCGGCGCCGCGCCGCTTTCCCGCTTGCGGCGCTTTGCTGTGCGAATCGATTTCGTCGAGCAGCTGGATCTGGCGGCGCCTCTCAGACTCTCGCCGCCGGCGCGCAGCATGATTCGCTGCAAAGGGAACGCGTGCGTTTTGCCCCCCCGAGCGCGCGCTCACGCCAACCCGGCTGCACCAACCAACCAGTAGTTTCGCGCTGTCGAATTGGCGGGGGGCGCGCGCTGGCTGTCGAGTTGGCGGGGGGCGCGCGCTGGATAGTACCCACTGGATTGCGGTCGTCATGTTCGAGCCCTGAAACACAACCTTTCGAAATTTGGCAAGACAGCAGCGCCGTGCTCACACCCCCTGAAGTCCCATGTAGATCCGAGCCGTCGTTGGCCACCCGCGCCTGGCCGTCGATCAGCCGCCAAAGCTCGATGGCTGCCTTCCGTTTGGCGGCCGACTTGAAGGCACTCTCGAGAAGGCACTCGATCGGCTCGTATCGTACAGGGCGGCGCTCGTTTTCCGGTGCTTCCGCCGGCCTGACGGCAGCGGCGGTCTGCTGTGGCGTCGCCGTGATTTGCGGAGGGACGGCGCCTGTCTCCTTCGGCGCCGCGCCGCTTTCCCGTTGGCGGCGCTTTGCTGTGCGAATCGATTTCGTCGAGCAGCTGGATCTGGCGGCGCCTCTCAGACTCTCGCCGCCGGCGCGCAGCGTGATTCGCTGCAAAAGGAACGCGTGCGTTTTGCCGCGCGCGCGCTCACGCCAACCCGCCTACACCAACCAACCAGTAGTTTCGCGCTGTCGAATTGGCGGGGCGCGCGCTGGATAGTACCCACTGGAAAGCGGTCGTCACGTTCGAGCCCTGAAACGCAGCCTTTTGAAATTTGGCAAGACAGCAGCGCCGTGCTCACACACCCTAAAGTCCCATGTAGATCCGACCCGTCGTTGGCCACTCGTGCCAGGCCGTCGATCGGCCGCCAAAGCTCGACGGCCGCCTTCCGTTTGGCGGCCGACTTGAAGGCGCTCTCGAGAAGTCGCTCCACCGACTCGCTATCCTAAACGAGGCACGAAAGGAAGGGAGGGGGGAAGGAGGGTACTGGAACGGTGAGGGGGCGCGGCGGAGCGGCCAGCGCAGAGCGCTGGCCGAATGCGCCTTCCCCTCCCCTCCCCTCTCTGCGGGGCGGAGCCCCGCAGAGCCCAGGGCGGGGGGCGCGCGCGCCTTCCCCCCTTCGCACACTTTCGAGATGCGTTGGCTCGACCCGTCGACGGCGGCAGCTCGTCTCGCGAAGCCGCCAAGCGCCGAGCACTCATCCCCCCAACTTTGAGTTGCGCAATAAACTAACAGCCGTCAAGGGCGGCGCGGAAAGTGTTCGCCGCCGCCGCCGCCGCCGGCCTGACGCCGCTGCACCGACTCGCTGAAGGGGGTTGGGTTGAGCCCCCGCTCAACCCAACTTTGGGTGGGCGCTGTATGAGCAGCGAATGTGCGCGCTTGCCTGCTTTC
Source organism: Linhomoeus sp. GSCO2_2 (assembly GCA_030248115.1). Lineage (NCBI taxonomy): Eukaryota > Metazoa > Nematoda > Chromadorea > Monhysterida > Linhomoeidae > Linhomoeus > Linhomoeus sp. GSCO2_2. The sequence goes on from JASAMZ010010844.1 coordinate 4,574, forward strand.
CGCGCAGGAGGGGGTATGGCGAGATTCGAACGCGCACGCTTTCCCCTTCGCAGACTTTCGAGATGCGTAGGCTGCCCTCGACCGAGACGACGGCGGCGGCGCCAGTTCGCTCGTCTCGCGGAAGCCGCCAAGCGCCGAGCGCCAACTTGAGTAGCGCAATGAGTTTGAGCAGCCGTCAAGCGGCAAGTGTTGCAGCCAGCCTGACTCACCGAAGGCGGTTGGGTTGAGCCACCGCTCAGCCCAATTGGCTTACCTGTCCTCCCGCCGTCCGGAAGAGAGAGAGAGCGGCGTTGGCGGCGGCGCCCCACCCCGTCCCACTCGGCCGACATGCGGCCGCCGGAAAGCGGCCATAGTGCATGTTTTCGGGACGGCGAACGGCCGGAGCACATGCTCCTGGGGAGCGGCCAGAAAACGGCCGCTTCGCACGCTTTCGAGATGCCTAGGCTCGACCCGACGACGGCGGCGGCGGCGCTCGTCTCGCGGAAGCCGCCAAGCGCCGAGCGCTGCCCGCTCATCCCCCAACTTTGAGTTGCGCAATGAGTTTGAGCACTGACAGCCGTCAAGGGCGGCGCGCAAAGTGTTCGCCGCCGCCGCCAGCCTGACACCGTTGCACCGACTCACTGAAGGGGGGGTTGGGTTGAGCCCCCGCTCAACCCAATTTTGGGTTGGCGCAGTATGAGCAACGAATGTGCGCGCTTGCCTGCTTACCGCGCAGGAGGGGATATGGCGAGGCGGAGAGGTTCGAACGCGCACGCTTTCCCCTTCGCACACTTTCGAGATGCGTAGGCTACCCTCGACCGACGACGACGACGGCGGCGGCAGTTCGCTCGTCTCGCGAAAGTCGCCAAGCGCCGAGCGCTGCCTCCCAACTTGAGTAGCGCTATGAGTTTGAGCAGCCGTCAAGCGGAAAGTTTGCAGCCAGCCTGACTCACTGAAGGCGGTTGGGTTGAGCCACCGCTCAGCCCAATTGGCTTACCTGTCCTCCCGCCGTCCGGGAAAGAGAGAGCGGCATTGGCGGCGGCCCACACTCGGCCGACGTGCGGCCGCCGGAAAAAGCGGCCATAGTGCATGTTTTCGGGACGGCGAACGGCCGGAGCACATGCTCCTGGGGAGCGGCCAGAAAACGGCCAGGGGGGGGGTGCTACTTATTTCCTTCGATAATTTTTGGCAGAGGCACACAACATTTTCACTAGTGCGGCACACCCCACCCTCCCCCCACATGTTCTCGCTCAACCAGCAGACCGAGCCCCACCCATCAGAGTGTCTCCAGAATTCCCAATTGGGACGGCCAACTCCTTCAACTGTGCCATGAGGGCATCAGGGGAGGGAGGAATTGTGTTGGCTATCTTGTAGTTATTGAGCCTTCTAAGGATGGCCATCAGCCTATCACCGTGGCCAGTGTGTGTCTCTTAACAAATTTTTTTGTGTTTCAAAATATGGTAGCTCTCAATTGGCCGCTTGAAAAGCGAAGGAGTGCTATAGGCCTTGTAAAAGCCCACAGTTAGCATGTCCGGGGCTAGCAATCGCTACGAAGTACCTAGGGAGCCAAATTATTTTTAAAAGATAGCTTATGACGACGCGCAGCGTGCCCTGGGGGTGAAAAAATTTCGACGTGAAAAAATTTTGCGAAAATTTAAATATTCACATTTTCCAGTTCAAAAACAGCAGCACGCCATAACTTTCGCAAAAAGGGCTCAAATTTGATGATTTTTCCATATGTTAGCTCCTTGGACGCTCTTCAGAACCATATCAAATTGGGCTCCCTAGGTGGTCTGACGCAGGAGTGCGGTAGAAAATTCGAATTTCAAAATTTTTTTTCCGACCTTTAAAAAATCGTAACTCAAGATCCTCGACAATTTTTGGTCTGACCTGGAGACTTGTATGACCTTTCAATCGAGATCGAAACCGCTGAGATCGATCTTGCCGTTCGGGAGATCCACGGTGGCAAAAGTCCCGGGTCCCGAGCGGAAAGTTCGGGCTTTCGACTTTGAGTGGATTCTTTGGGTTAGAAATCGTGCCTTTAGCGCTAAATTTACCATTGCATCGTGTTCCGCGTTAAAGGTTGGTCTAGACGAAGTGTCTTGACCACTTTGAGGTACCGCACCCCAGCCGCGTCGAATTTTTGAATCCCGGGGTCAAATTCTTCGAAATTGAGGTTTCACTTGTTTCGGGGGTTTTCGACGACGCTGAACACGAATCCGGTGTTTGTTTTGCGATTTGGGACGCCTTTACCCTGATTTCGGCGCCGGACCGGCCAAAAACTGCGTCCTGGGGTCGAAATTTAACAATTCAGTTGTCAGTGGTTTCTGGGCTTTCTGACGCCGCAGAACACGAATCCGGCGCCTGTTTTGCGATTTGCGGCGCATTTAGCCTGATTTTGGCCGAAAATTTACTTTCCGTAACTCGTAAGCATACGTGTAACCGGGGGGGGGGGGGGGGGGAAGGTATGGGGGGGGGGGGGGGGGGGGTAAGCCCCCCCCTAGCCGAAGGTGTACCCCCCCCCCCCATACCCCCCAGGTACCCCCCTCCCGCCTTCCCCAAAAGACCCCCCCCCCTAAAATTTCAAAAATTTTCGCCTGCGGCGCTTGAAAATGGCAAAAATTTCGCCTGCGGCGCTCAAAAATAGCAAAATTTTCGCCTGCGGCGCTATTTTTTGGACATTTTTTACCAAAATTAAGCGATTTTTGGCACTTTTTGGCCATTTTTTGCAATTTTTTTTATTTTTTGGTACTTTTTTGGCAAAATTTTTAGTCATTTGACCCCCCCTCCAGGGACCTCAGACCCCCCCCCCCCCTGAGGGGTCCTATACCCCCCCCCCCCCCCCGACCCCCCCCCCCCCTGGCCGGTTGGCGCTTACACGTATGCTCGTAAGCCGTTCGAATTACACAGATTTGAATTTGAATTTGTGAGTTACTGTTCCAGACAGTGCGCGCTCATTCAAGTTCAAATTTTTATACTCCACAAAAAGTGTGGAGTATATAGCGATTGTGCGCGAAACGCAGTAATTTGGACCGGATGGGGTTCGCGCGTGAAGCGGCCGATTTGCAAACGGTCTTTTGCGTTGGGTAGGCCTAGTGGGTGGGCAGGGTGGACACCAAACGGGGTCACGCTCAGGGACCCCGTTCGCGGGAAATTCAAAAATTTAAATTTTCAAAGTACTGAAAATTGGGTTGGGCAAGGTAGAACTCGAAAAAGTTGCATATAATGGTATATACTATCTTTTGATATGTTGTAGTACTCGATAAGGCCGAGGGTGGAAGAAATGAATTGGATCGCTGCGGGACCCATTTTGGCGCCAAATTTGAAAAATTCGCGATTTTTCTCTATTTTCCGACTTTGACGGTTTGCTGTGCGCGATAGGTAGCAGCTAGAGCGGCGAGACCGCTTTTGGTGCTCCTTCCCAGATGTCCTCTATCGAATGAGCCATGAACGGAGAAAATCGGTTGAGACACAAAAAAGTTATCTTGGTGGAACTTTTATGACTCCGGGGTCAAAAATTGCGCTTTTCGCGTTTCAGCGTCTGTGGCGCTCGAATGCGTTGCCGAATCGGTTCAAAAGTGGTTTCAAACGATTCTACGTTGAAATCTGGTTCAGAAAAGTGTTTTTGGCAAATTTGCAGAGCTACAGTAACCCTGCCGCGTCCATTTGAAAATTGGGTGTCGGGTCGACTTTCGCGATATTATACTCGATTTCGGGGTTTTCGGGGGCGCTGATTACGAATTTGGCATTCGTTTAGCGTTTAGATGGTGTTTAAGCGTACCTATGACGAATTCGCATGCTACCATACCCCAAGTGCAGATTTTTGGTTCTGCGAGTCCATAGGAAGTTAGGGGTGTTGTATGTCGATTCTGGGGTATTCTGGGATGTAGAACACGAATTCGGCATTAGTTTTGCGATTGGGGGTGTCAGGAGACCACAACAGGAGAGGAGTCATCGTGCGTAGGAGTTCAAATTTGTGGAGTATACTGCGTCCCCCGGACGACTTGCCTGGTCTACACTGAAGAACTTGGAAACGAGCGACTTTAGCGGGAATGCAACACTTGTTGGGTTTCCTGTGCCCCCCTCTGCTAAGACAATCACGCGGAGTGCCTATCTGACACTCAGGAGTGTCACGTATAAGTTGCAATACAATAAAATTGGAAAGAATCGCCACCTTCTGTGGTCGCCGCATTTGTTGCGGCCGTCGAAAAGCGCACAGCGCCAAACGACATCAAACACGACCAGGGTTTGTTGACACCGAGTCCTCTTCGTTGAAACCAATCATTCCCAACTGAGCAGTATTGCAGCCGTTTTCGGTTTCGACAAACACTGACAAAGCAACGTCGCTTCGACGGCAGCCTGGCCGTTGATCGGACAAGCCGGAACATTACGACTCGACAGATCCTTCGTTCAACTCGAATCGCCAAGAAATAGAACAATACCACTGCCCGTCCACCAATCCAAAACAGCGGTGTATTTGTGCTCTGCGCGCGTTATCTATGCCTTTGTATACCATATCGCGCAGTACGCCGTTGCAGTCAGGCAATCGCTCGGACACCTAAAAGAGTTGTAATGGAGCGTGCGTGTACTGCTTTCGTAACGCAAGCCGACCGATCGCTCGCATACCCAGAGTACCCAACACTACCTACCTACCGCTCGCCGCCCTAAATAGTATCACGTCGACGATCCACCCTCTGTTGGTTGAATACTGTGGCTGATGTTTCTTCAATTCTCGTTTGTTTGGAGGTATTCTTAGGTTCCTTTGGGGGGTGTTGGGGGGGGGGGGGGGGGGAGGATACCCTCCCCCCACCCCGGACCGATCCCGACAACGTTCAGTACGACCCTCCCCGCGACCTACCACCGACCCCCCCCCCCCAGTGACCCCAAATTTGCGAAGAAATTTCGCCTGCGGCGCTATTTTGTTGTTTTCATAAGCATATAGTGGCCATTTTCTAGCTAGTATATGGCCATTATGCGTCTGTTTGTAGTGTTTTATGAGTATAATAGACGTTTTCCTGCACTTTTTGAAGCAAATAAATGCAAAAATTCGTGCAGTAGGAGACCCCCCTACCCTTTTTGAATGGCGATCCTGAAACTGAATCAGGATCAGGACGACCCACCCCCCTGCTACCCTAAATTGACCCCCCCCCCCCAGACCAAATCTGGTAGGAGCCTATGGGTATATTGAGACGTGCAATGTGCACTTGCTTCCATCTATAACGGCAACTAACGTTTCGAAGAATGGATTTTGTAATGTTGACCTCAAAATTCTAACAATCTGTCCATGGGAGCATTTGTGGGTGAAGCAGATGAGGAGGAGGCAAAAGTCGTTTCGGAGCGCTGTAAGAAGAGCCAATCGCCATTAGTGTGGTGGTGGTGGGGTGGGGGGGGGGGGGGGGGGGTGAGTGGGGTGGGGTGGATCAAACCACAGAGGTCGCATGATGTCTGTCTTGATGGAGCACCATCTGATCGCCTCCATTGTTTGCCGTTATTGTGTTGAACAGTCTGTCAAAAACTCTAGATATAACGCTATGCCTAGAAGCTGGTAACCCATTGCGACGGCACCATAACGCAAAGGCAGCGACATGGCAGTGTTGTTGTGCTCCACAGTTATCATCCATCGGTCTCCATCTCCTCCTCCGGCTCCAGTCCCAGCTCCTCGGAGTTGAGGATCTGCAGTTGGTAGCCGGCGGCCTCGATGACGTGGCAACGAAAGAGGAAGTCGATGCTGGGAACGCTGGTCAGTTGGCCGGTCTCTAGCTGGCGGAAGCGTTGGCCCTGCCAACAGATGACCACGGCCTCCTTTGGCTCTCCTTCCTCGTCGGTCAACTCGCCTCTGCCGTGGACATAGACGTTGTGCACCACCAGGCCTAGAAGCAATAGTTGTTTGGATGGCTGTCCTACCTAGCATCAAACAAAGCAACTTTCAAAGTTGAAGGCTTCCAGTCTCACTGGAAAGAATGGGATTGCGCCGAACACTTGGAAACCTCTCCTGAAGGGCTTCGTAAGCCCGTTGGGCATCCCAAGATGGGCCAAATTTGTGGTACTTCGTGAAAACGAGCTCCTCTTTGGCCAAGGCCTCCACAGAACGCATCCACTCCTCGGAAAAGACAATGGATCTCAACTTTGGAGGAAACGCCTTCTCTCCCAAACAGAGGGCCGCCCACTGCAGCTCTGCCACGGCATAGTGATGCCAGTCGCGTCTGTCTATGACGTTGAGCAGAATCTGAATCGCCTCGAGTACTCGCGAGCCATAATTGGCGATCAACACCGCCTGCTTGAGTAGGTTCTGTAGCATGTAGCGGACAAGCCTATAGTCGCACTGCTGGAAGAAGTCTTCGTCAATAGCCCGCCACACTGCGTTCGGCAGAGGATCTGCCATCTTCGTCGCAACTTTCAACAGCAAAGGGAATTTCTCCTGGAGTACTGCTGGAGTAGCGGTCGCAGCCAAAGCAGCAAATTTTTCAGCAATTGGGCTGTAGGCTTCGTTAGAGAGGACGTATTGGTGTTTGCAGACCCCCTCAAGAAGTCTCAAGATGGCGGCCAGTTTTATCTTCTGGACAACGGCAGGTTTCGTCTGCAACCATCGCAACATAACATACATGGTTGTCAATGTTCCAGTAAGTATTCCTCCATTCCCCAAACATACCAGAAGCAGCAAATCCTTCCTGCAGAGTCGCTTAGTGAAGGCGTGGCGAACGACACTGTCCGCCAGTCCACCATCATACTCTTCTTCCAGCAGATGCCACTGATTGAGCAGAATCGTCATCAGGTATCGATTGAACACCTCGGCTTCACCAGTCTTGTGAAAGTCATTTGTCGTACGGAACAGGGTAACTAACTCCACCAACGCTGTTTGCATTTCCTCAGGTCGTAACTTCGGAGCATTGGATAAGCCTGATAGCTGCTCAAACAAGAGGTCTCTGAAAACAAACACTGAGCAGGGTGTGCTTTCTGGGATTGAAAGGAAGAAAGAAACCAATGTGGTAGATGCTTACCTATACCGGAGCTTAAGCACATGAACCAAGTCTAATAGCTTTTCCAAAGGAAACGATTAGGCAAGCACTAAAGGACACATGTAATTGCACAGCCAATCTTGAAACGAATCACGCCACAGCATGGTGCTTGCACGCATGCTTCGGTTAGAAGTTTGTTAGCACTCCGACCCTAGAAGGGCGGAGGGCTATAGTCGGGACACCGAAAACATAAATCTCCCCCTCAAGATTTTTCGCGCGTGCTTCGTCCGATTTGGACGCGGTTTTTTTTAATCGATAGCTCTCGAGGGATAGTAGGTGTGGACGCACCTCCATTTTTTTCGCGTAATGGGAAAATTTTGAGAAAATTCAAAAATTCGAATTTTGTAGTACATTGAAAAGCGTTCTCCATCCATAATTTTCGCAATGCTCGATCGATTTTCGTGATTTTTGGATATGTTATAGTCATCGACAATATCTAGCCCGGAAAAGAAACCTCAGCTTCCTAGGTGGTCCCACGCGGAAGTTATGCGCAAAAGAAAATTTCGGAGGTGTGATATTTCGGTGTAAAAAATCGAGTTGTGAGATTCCGGTGTAAAATCGTTCTAAGATGCAATTTCCCGGAAGCGCCAATCGATTTGCTTTCATTTGACGCCCGAACCGCCGAAATCGACCGTGTAGATCTCCAGAAACGTAGGTCCAACGACCTCCGATTTTCGCCGATTTTTGGCATTTTTCGACTTTCGGCCGTTTTAACGCTCGATTGCGACGCGTTGTGGCAAAATGAACCTCACCACGTGATTCCCCGTCGAAAAGTGATACGGAACCGATTTTCAAAAATAGTTTTCCGGCTACCGTACTCCCGGCCGCGTCCAAATTCGAGTTACATCTCTGTTGACTTATTTTCGGCACTTTTCGACTTTGGGCTGCTGTAACGCTCGAATGCTGCTCCTAATGGCTAAATGGGGTCCACCACGTGATTCCCCGTCGAGAAGTGATACGGAACCGATTTTCAGAAATATGTTTCCGGCCACCGTACCCCCGGCCGCGTCCAAAATTGGAAGTGCACCTCTGTTGACAGAATCACAGTTGGTGTCGATTTCGGTGCTTTCGAGGGCGCTGATTCCGAATGCGGCACTCGTTTTGCGATGCGGACCAGGATTTGCGACTTTTCGTCGACAATTGGGGCACCTTAGCCATGCTTTGTCGAAACTCTAAGCGTGGGGATTGTTCGGTGCAATATCCAATTTCGGGCATTCTGCGCTGTTGACAGAGTCGGCATAGGTTCTAGCCTGTTTCGTGGCGCGCGTATCTAGATCTACCGCATAGATAGCCAGCCAGCTGTGCGCGCCCCCTTCTTTGTCGAGTGCCGTGCGTTGTGTATTAGAGATGGACACCGGTCACCGGCCGCAGCCGGGCCGGTTGCTGGCTGGTTGAAGCTTGACACTGCCAGTCGCTGGGCTTATCCATATTGAGTTTTCCGACGGTCTGTTGCGCGGCGCGCGGACGGTCTGTTGCGCAGCAGGCGACGCAATACCTCCATCTGCTATTCCCGAGTCGGGTCGGAGTGCTTCTATGCAGGGGCTCCTGCACGTAATCCTTGTTATGTGATGTGCCTCTCTGCACCTCCCGGGATGATCCTATATCCCTCCAGATACCAGACTGCGCAACTCTAGACAAGTTCACAAAGCTTACAAAGACAAAGTGTCACAATCTCTGCCCAAAGCACAACTCTACACAACTACAACTCACTGACCCATACTCACCTGCTTCTCGCCGAGCGTTCCACTGGGTCTAGACGGGCGACGCCATGACGCAACAGCAGACTGAGAGCTCTGCTGGTGTTTCTGTCGTTTTGCGCACGCTTCTGAAGAGAGGCCAGTAAGGCGCCGGGAAGTGGCCAGTCCACCCAGAGGACGTCCAGCTTGTGCAACAGCCTGCACAGCGCGCGTATGTCTCTGGACTTCCACTCGTCCAGCTGCGACCACCACCGGGTCCCACTGGTGTCGAGGATGACTGCAATGGGAATTCTTCATGATGCATGCCTGTCTCTGGGCTCCTCTGCCTGCACTGCACCACTATGTTCTCCATACATGTAAGCGCCAACCGGCCAGGGGTGGGGTGGGGGGGGGGGGGGGGGCGGGGTATAGGACCCCTCAGGGGGGGGGGGGGGTCTGAGGCCCCTGGAGGGGGGTCAAATGACCTAAAAATTTTGCTAAAAAAGGACCAAAAAATAAGAAAATTTTGCAAAAATAGGCCAAAAAGTGCTAAAAATCGCTTCGTTTTAGTCAAAAATGTCCAGAATATAGCGCCGCAGCAAAAATTTTGCTATTTTCAAGCGCCGCAGGCGAAATTTTTGCCATTTTTAAGCGCCGCAGGCAAAAATTTTTACAATTTTAGGGGGTCTTTTGGGGAAGGTGGGCAAAATTTGCGCTTGCAGCGCTATATTTTTGACGTTTTTGACCACTAATCGATTTTTGGCACTATTTTCGCCCGGCCTCAGCCGGGCGAATCCCTTCGAGAGCTTTTCGTGCGTTTGTTCGTTCGTTCGTTCGTTCGTTCGTTCGTCACGCTCTCAGATCTCGGCGTTGGTAAGTCGTAGGAAGGCGATCTTTGACTTTATGGATAGGTCTCGACCTACTGGAAATGTCGCTAAGAGGTTTCGAAATTCAAAAGTTTGAAATTCGCGAGTTACAGTAACCCGAAGGTCAAAACTTACTACGGCGCTAACTCGCTCGTCTTACGTCGTAGAGCGGCGTGCGATAGGTCAACTAAAAGGTCTCGACGTGCTCTTTCGTTTGGCGTTAAAAGTTTTCTTAATTACGCAAACACGCAACACGAAAAACGACATTCTTGCGTTTTAAAGCAGAAATCGCTCTCACTCGCTCAGCGTGCGTCGTAGGGAGATGATCTTGGGTTGGTTGGATACCTCTCGACTCACTGATCATTTGTTCTTCTGTTGGTCGAAACTCAAAAGTTTGAATTTCGGAAGCTACAGTAACCCAAAAGTTTAAAACGCGAAACTTATCTAACTCGCTCGTCTTCCGTCATAGAGAGACGATCTTGAGTTTGTTGAATAGGTTTCGTCACACTAATCATTCCGATAAGAGAAATTCGAAAGTTTGAACTTGGCGAGCTACAGTAACTCACAGCTTCAAACAGCAAATCGGCCCTAACTCGCTCGTCTTACGTTGTAGAGCGGCATTCGTTCGACCGTTTGAAAGTTTACGTTGAGGCAGTTGTTGAACGGTCATTCCTAAAGAAATGCTTTCGTTTTTTTAACCCTTGTCTTACGAACAACTTTGTCTGCTAAAAAAATTAATCCCGGGCGATCCCAATGTTGCCCTGCAACAACCGCTCAGAAATTCGTGTGCCTTGCTCAAAAAATTAATCCCGGGCGATCCCAATGTTGCCCTGCAAGAACCCCTCAGAAAGGAACGTGTCAGAAGTAGCGCATGAATAGTGGACTCCGGGCGGGCGCGCGTCATATCGGAAAGGCTTCGAAATACTTTACAAAAGTATCCACTCTTTTACTCTTCCATTTTAAAACACTCACAAACCACTCTGTATTAATAAAACAACTCAACTTTTTTAAAACAGCTTGTTTGTGACAAATGGTCGCATTTTTAGTAGTTGTTGTTTGGCGAAATGTTTAGGTCGTCTGACCACCTCCCGCCCCCCCCCCCCCTCCTCGTGGCCAGTTGACGCTTGCACGTATGTATGGTCCCACCCTTTAAGTCCTCCACGTGTTCTGGGCCACTGAACAAGAAGGTGAGCACGAAGCAGCAGCGGACCAGAGCTGCATGCATCAGAGCGTCCCCGGAGTTGCCAATTGGGCCAGCCAACTCCTTCAGTTGTGCCATAAGAATCCCAGGGGAGTGAGGAACTGTGCCTGCGGCATCGTGGTTCTTGATCCTTCTCAAAATGATGTTCAGCCTATCAGCATGGCCAGTGTCGGTTTCTGAAAAGCATTTTTTTACTTTTGGACAAGAGATAATTCTAGAGGGGAATGGCTTTTGTTGTCAAAGGTCTAGGTCCACGGCGCACACTTAGCCCATATCATACAGGGTGCGTATAAAAGTGAGACTCCCAACTTCGCCGCTGTTCTCGAGCATGACTCAACGTATCGGGCCCAAATTTGGAAAAATAGTACTACATGGTGTTTCTGGCAAATTAAAAACTTCATGGGTACTGATGAAACAAACGGAAAATGGCGTCGCTTGGCCCAACCACATGTCGATAATCGAGTGCAATGCTTTTTAGCACTCCGACTCCAAAAGGGGCGGATTGCTATAGTGGAGCTGTCACCGACTAACTTTTTTGCCCCAAGATTTCTCGCGCGTGGTTCATCCGATTTGGACGGGGTTTTTTTTAATCGATAGCTCTCGAGGGATAGTAGGGGTGCTCGGGCCTTCGTTTTTTTCGCGTGGTGGAAAAATTTTGAGAAAAATTCAAAAATTTGAATTTTTACTTACTGGGAGGGTGTTCCCCTAAGGCTACTTTTTGGAATCATGGACCGATTTCGATGTCCTTTGGATATGTTATAAACCTCGACGAGAGCTTTTGCGGAAAAAAAATCCCGAGCCAATCGGCCGACGCGTTCTCGGGTTACGGTAGCCGAAAGTGGTTTTTTGACAAAAATTTGCCTTTAAAAAATCCTAGTAAATCAGGGAGTTGTTGGATCGGGCCAGATATCTCAAATCGGCAGGATTAACATGTTCTCTTTCGTTTAAGACCAAAATCGCTGAAATCCGCCGAGGAAATCTTGAGTTCTGCTGTGCCAACGGGTCTCCGTCGGGGGTCGAAAATGCCGATTTTTGACTTTCGGCCATTCTAGCGCTCGATTGCGTTGATTTACGGCCAAATGGACTGGACCACGCGATTCCCCGTTGAAAACTGATCCGGAATCGATTTTCAAAAATATTTTTTCGGCTACCGTACCCCGGCCGCGTCCAAAATTCGAATTTCCACCCGGGTGGTCAAAATCAATGTTGGAGTCGATTCCGGTGCTTTCGAGGTCGCTGATGCCGAATCTGGCGTTATTTTGGCGTTTCGGATCAAGATTCGCGAGTTTTTGCCGATTTTCGACCTACCGAAGCCCTACGTTGAGGAACCTCGATGTGAGGTGATTGTACGTTTGTAATGTCGATTCTAGGGTATTTCGTGACGAGAAACGCGAATTTGCTATTGGTTTCTCCATTTTGTGTCGATTTTGCCTTCAAACAGCCACTTTCCTAATGCCGACATTCAAATTTGAATGCAACTTCTACCGTACTCTCCTCAAACTGTGTTGTGCACGCGCATTCAAACTTCACAATTGAAGGAAATGCAGTGCGAAAAGAGGCAATAAGTAATCGGCGCTCAGCGCTCAGCGCTCAGTAATCGGCGCTCAGCAATCAGCGCTCACCGAAAAATCTCAATTTTTGAGCTGTTGCGACTATTCTGAAGCTGCGAAACACTTTTATCCTCACCTCCCAACTGCCACAAGTCCTGCAAAGCAGAAATTTTTTCAATCTAATTTGAAAATAAGTCAAAATCGTCGAAAAATAAATTTTATTCGGTTGACGCGCAAAGTAATCGGCGCTCAACTATACAAAACTAGAAAACTGGCCTACCGTAACACGTGGATTGAGAAAATCGTTAAACGGCGGACGTTTCGTGCAATTCTTCGTGCCAATGCGTCTGTAACTGTCAGGAGACCGTTGCCGAACTGTTTTCCAACCCAAACGCGTTCCAAACTGCTCGAAAATCGGCTTTTTCGGCGATCCCAAAACTGAGCGCCGATTACTGAGCGCTGAGCGCCGAATGAGCGCTGAGCGCCGATTACTTATTGCCCGAAAAGACGGCGTGGTAAAGTAAGCATTTGCGCATGAATTGTCAATTCTTCCCGTCCAAAGTGGCAAGGCGAGTCTGCGATTGGCACAGCCCCGAATGTTAGCTGCCAGCTACTTGTTGAATCGATGCGAAATGGCGCATTTTGGGATCAATTCGGCCTGGTCTGCAGGATTTCGGTGGAGTTCTGCTGCGCGCCGGCCGGTCCTTGTAGGTGGAGGAGATATGCGTAACTGGCGCGCCGGCGGAATTTGTGGAGAATCTTTGGGCGGAAATGGGCCTTATTTCTCATGATAAGTGAGTGGTGGTCTGCTTTCTCCCGTTCTGGTCGGAGTGCTTCACTGCAGGGTCTCCTGCACGTTTCCCTTGTCAACCACGGAAGAGGAGGTCCTCGTGAACGGCCTAGACCATCAACTCCTCCGCGGTTAAAAAGCGTCGCGCCGAGTTTCCTAACAGGGGGTTTGGCTAAACGTCGTTGCATCGATTGCCATGAAACTTTCAAGGTTTGTCAGAAACACAATGTCAAATGTGTCCAAATTTGGGCCCGACGAGTTGAATCATGCTCGAGAACGGCTACAGAGTTAAGGTCTCACTTGTTTTACGCGCCATGTAGGCGTACTACCACGCGAAGATTACGCCAGCAACACAATATTGCGCAAATATGTATGTCATTTTATGTAAAAACTTGCAGATTTGATGACTTTACGCCTAGCTGTTTCATAATAGCACTGCATGCGCAAATTGTCGCTAAAAAAGAAGACCAGACAAAGGTTTTTCGCAAAAATGGTGTAATACGATGGAGCTCCGCCTAGAAGTTTAGGTGCACGGCACTTCTTCAAAGTGCAGTGCATGTTGATCAGAACATGCGTAAAAACTGGAATACGCTGAAACAGGAAAATTGCCACCAGCGGCGTCCGCCGTTGGAGTTGTTGCGGCCGTCGAAAGGCATCCAGCGCCAAATGCCATCAAACTTGACGCCGGTTTACAGTCGCCATTGCCAAGTCCCTTCAACTGATACTGACTCCGCTTTCTGTCAACTGAGCAATAGCGCAGTTGTTTTCCATGTCGACAAAAGGTGGCAAAGAAACGTCTCTTCGACGGAAGCCTAGCACTTGAGCGCACAAGGGGAAACATTTTGATTTCGACTGGTCTTTCTACTCTAAACACCAACAAAACCAAAATTAAACGGCAATCCTACTCTTTAGCAAGACAGAAGGGTTCCGCGTCCTCCTGCAGTGTAATGTGTCGTTGCGCACGTTATCTATGCCTGTGCCTACCGTATCCTATAGTACGCCATGGCAGTCAGGCAATTCTCCCTGCGATAAAACAAGACTTGAATAACAATAGATTTGCGCTCCGGCCTGTCTTCGTACATGAGAATGCACGTCCCATTTTCAGCGAGCTATTCGGCGATTGCAGCCCGAAATAATGACGTCCACTATGTTGGTAACCACGAGTAACCTACCGTATGCTGCTGCACCATCACTTTCGGCGTCGTCAGCGCACTAGTCAACTCGCGACTTTGTTCTCCGGGGAAAGGACTACCGGTGATTGATTGTGTTGGTATGGTTCGTGCGTGTGTGAGGTGCGCGCCTACGCATGTACGTACCTAGGTACACACGTACCGTGCGTGACGTACGCAGTCATGGAGTGGTCTCAGCGCAGAACAGAACAGATTTTGTCACCGTACCTACAATGTAGTGTCAGTCAGTCGTCAGTTGCTTTGTCGTCTCTCATGGACTCTCACAAAACAAACATGGTGCCAATCGCATTCGGAGAGAACCACTACGTTATTTACGGTAGAGAACGCGGCAGTCGTCTGGACAAGAGCGCGCTTGTCCGTCCATGCCCCTTCAGAATCCCGTGCATTTGAGAAGCAAAATTGACCAATTTTGCGTTTTGAGCATATGTACATGTTGCAGTCAGTAGCCGTCTTCAGGCGATTGCCGTCTAGACGGCTATCGCCTGGTCGATCAGGCCGCGGCCGTCTTCTCGGGGAAAAGACGGCCATCGCCTGGTGCGTCAGGCGATGGCCGTCTTCTGCTCGAAAAGACGGCTATCGCCTGATGGACCAGTCAACAGCCGTCTTCAAAATGAAAGCTGTCGCCAGCGCTAGCAGGGAAGGGGCACAGCAGGCCTGAGCGGGAGGTGAAGTAAATGGAGGAGTGTTTATTCCACTTACAGTTTGCACTAAAACTCGGCCGGCGTCGCGCCTGGCGGGTCTCAACTGAGGCT
Source organism: Linhomoeus sp. GSCO2_2 (assembly GCA_030248115.1). Taxonomy (NCBI): domain Eukaryota; kingdom Metazoa; phylum Nematoda; class Chromadorea; order Monhysterida; family Linhomoeidae; genus Linhomoeus; species Linhomoeus sp. GSCO2_2. The sequence continues at coordinate 19,594 of JASAMZ010010844.1, forward strand.
TAGCGCGACCACCAACTTCAGGGCGCGCTCCGCGCGCCCTGAAATCGGTCACCGGTCGCGTTAAGCCTAAGCTTCGACCCGCCAGACTGCGACGCCGACTGACTCTTGTGAACTGTGGGCGCAGGGCGAGCCTAAGCATAGCCTGAACTGGAAGGAATATACTGTGTCCGAAACTAATACAGAGAAAGAAAAGACGGCCATCGCCTGACGCATCAGGCGATTGCCGTCTAGACGGCCGCGGCCTGATCGACCAGGCGATAGCCGTCTAGACGGCTATCGCCTGAAGACGGCCATCGCCTGTGACATACATATCCGCACGGACGGATTGGTCCAGCTCCAGACTCTAAATTGTCAATTAATGAAAGTGTATCATGACATTGGCCCAGTGTGTCCATTGATCCAAGATTTTGGAAATTGTTTTTTTCTTGTCTTGTTCCAAGGGGCCCACAAATAAATTGTTTTGTTCTTGTTCTTGTTCCAGCCAAAATCTTGGAATCCAATGATTGGGCTAACACTATATTTCCAAATTTCTCCTTCCCTAGCCTTCCTACAGTTGGCTGGTGGTGGGGGGGGGGGGGGTGCTTGTCTGCACTTCTTTCTGAATCCCAGTCGGACCATTCGTCGCAGGCATCTACAGTAGACACTGTCGAGTGTCGTTGGTCTATTGCTGCTGAAGTTCTGTCTGGTCTGCAGTATAGCATTACCGCACCTCACTAAGGGAGGACGAACTGAAGTCACTGTGATCGTTGTCACGCATCAAGGTCGCCACTTCGTTTTGGCGCGTCTTAGAGTATCTACCTACAGCCTGGTGGCAGCCGAAAACTAAGTAAGTAAAGTACTTGCTTTGTTTTACTAACGTACTAGTTACTTAGTTACTTAGTACTTAGTTACTATAGTTACTTAGTCAGTTAGAAACTGAGTACTTAGTTTCTTACTCAGTTTTAGTATTTTTTCGCCGCGCCTCAGCGCGGCGAGGTGTATATATACGGATGACAATGTCTGTCTGTCTGTCTGTCTGTGTGTCCGTCCGTCCGTCCGTCCGTCCGTGGCACCGAAGTAAAATAGGTGACATATGTGGTCAAGTAGAGTCGAGGTCGCTGAGTTCGGATCCGGTGTCCGTTTGTGTTGCTAATTTCGCATTTTCGAGATATTCGCAATTAAAATTCGAAAATGTCAAAAATCGACTTTTTCGTCTGATGCGCTAGCCGCGAAATTTCTTCAGAAATGGAAGGAGCATGGACCGCGGATAATTTGTACCACAAAAGAAATTTTTTGCAAATGTGGAATTTAATAGAAATACGCGATTATTTGTCAAAATTGCATAAATTGACTAAAATACAACGTCGTTTATTGACAAATTTGAATGCAGAAATGGAAAGGTCGTATGCCAATAAGGATTTGTGACATAGTTTTGCAGTTTTTTAAATTGCAATTTCGAGATATTTTCAATCCAAATATGAAAATGTCGAAAATCGACTTTTTCACCTGATGATATAGCGGCGAAATTTCTTCAGAAATGGAAGGAGCATGGACTGCGGATGATTTGTAATGCAAGAGAAATTTTTTGCAAATGTGGAATTTAACAGAAATACGTGATTATTTTTCAAAATTCCATAAATCAACAAAAATAGACCGTCGTTTTTTGACGAATTTGAACGCGGAAATGGTAAGGCCGTATGCCAATAAGAATTTGTGACATAGATTTACATTTTCAATAAATTCCAATTTCGAGATATTTGAATTAAAATTTTAAATAAATGTCAAAATCGAGATTTTCGTCTAATGGCCAGAACAGCTGTTTATCGATGATAACGATGAATGTGCATTCCGAAACAGAAATGCGTACGCTGAACACAGGAATTCGCTCGCACCAAACTTTTGGCAAGTTTTTTGTTGGATGTGGCATTTTCACACAGGTAGGAAACATCAGATACCCCTTTGGTTCCCGTTACAAAAGTGCCGGTCCCGTTGTCGTTAACGGTAGACCAAGGGGTGCCGCTCCCTTTGAGCAAATTCAGCGGGAGCGGTGCCGCTCCCGGTAAGGGTGGTCCCTTACCGGGAGCAGAGGTACCGCTTCCGCTAAGGGGCCGCCCTTACCGGGAGCGAAAACTCCGCTCCCGGTAACGGGCCAAAAGGTCGCCCGGTAACGACCGCTCCCGATAAGCGTCATCGGGAGCGGCATTTGGCCGCCGGGCGCCGGGGGGCTACGGCTCCACTCCCGGCCACGTCAGCGGGACACCGCTCCCGGTCAAGGCCCTTTATCGGGAGCGGCCAGCTCCCGCTGGCGCTGGCGGGCCCTGACCGCTCCCGATGTCCGTTAACGGGCGACACCTTATCGGGAGCGGGCGCCGCTCCCGATAAGACGTTTTGCACTTATCGGGAGCGGCGCCCGCTCCCGATGACGGTTATCGGGAGCGGTCGCCGCTCCCGATGTATTTGTCGGGAGCGGTGGAACGTTAATTAATCGGAAGCGGCGCCCTGGTGTACGGGAACCAAAGGGATACACGGCGTCGTATCATGCCGATAACATATGTATAGCGAACGCGGCGATATCACTGAGCTTCAGATCAGCTGTACAGACAACCGTATCGCGGGGATAGCTGCACTTGCCATTAAGGTACACATTCCCAAGACACCTTCTCCAGATGCGGCTAACGACGTGTACAAAGTTCACTATACTGTTCACCAAGATTTGACAGACACAAAGTATAGGTTGAACTTTTTACACACACAGCTTGTTTCGCCCGGCCTCAGCCGGGCGAACCCCTACGAGAGCTTATCGTGCGTGCGTCCGTCTGTGCGTCCGTCCGTTACGCTCTAATATCTCGGTGTTGGAAAGTCGTAGGAAGGCGATCTTGGGCTCTACGGAAAGCTCTCGACTCACTGGTAATGTTGCTAAGAGACTTCGAAATTCAAAAGTTTGAATTGCGCGCGCTACAGTAACCCGAAGGCTCTAACTAGCGGAAAACGGCTCTAACTAGCTCGTCTTACGTCGTAGAGCGGCGCGCAATAGGTCAACTAAAAGGTCTCGACGTGCGCTTTCGTTTGGCATTAAAAGTTTTTTTAATTACGCAAACACGCAACACGAAAAGCGACATTATTGCGTTTTTAACGCAGAAATCGCTCTAACTCGCTCAGCGTGCGTCGTACGGAGACGATCTTGGGTTGGTTGGATAGCTCTCGACTCACTGATCATTTGTTCTTCTATTGGTCGAAACTCAAAAGTTTGAATTTCGGGAGCTACAGCAACCCAAAGGTTTAAAACGCAAAACTTATCCAACTCTCTCGTCTTCCGTCATAGAGAGACGATCTTGAGTTCGTTGAATAGGTTTCGACACGCTGATAATTCCGTTAAGAGGAGTCGAAATTCAAAAGTTTGAATTGCGCGCGCTACAGTAACACGAAGGTCCAAAACGCAAACGGCTCTAACACGCTCGTCTTACGTCGTAGAGCGGCGTGCGATAGGTCAACTGAAACGTCTCGACGTGCTCTTTCACTTGGCGTAAAAATTTTGTTAATTACGCAAACACGCACAACGAAAAGCGACTTTCTCGCGTTTTTATAATAGAAATCGCTCTAACTCGCTCAGCGTGTGTCGTAGAGAGACGAGCTTGAGTGGCTGGATAGCTCTTGACTGTCTGATCATTTGTTCTTCTATTGGTCGATACTCAAAAGTTTGAATATCGCGAGCTACAGTAACCCAAAAGTTCAAAACGCAAAACTTCTCTAACTCGGTCGTCTTCCGTCGTAGAGAGACGATCTTGAGTTTGTTGAATAGGTTTCGGCACGCTGATCATTCCGTTAAGAGAAGTCGAGATTTGAAGGTTTGAATTTCGCGAGCTACAGTAACCCAAAGGTTGAAACAGCAAATCGGCCGTAACTCGCTCGTCTTACGTTGTAGAGCGGCATTCGTTCGGCCGTTTGAAAGCTTACGTTGAGGCCGTTGTTGAACGGTCATTCCTAAAGGAATACTTTTATTTTTTTAAATCCTTGTCTTACGAACAACTTTGTCTGCTAAAAAAATTAATCCCGGGCGATCCCAATGTTGCCTTGCAACAACCGCTCAGAAATGCGTGTGTCTTGCTCGAAAATTAATCCCGGGCGATCCCAATGTTGCCCTGCAAGAACCGCTCAGAAAGCAGCGTGTCAGAAGTAGCGCATGAATAGTGGACTCCGGGCGGGCGCGCGTCATATCGGAAAGGCTTCGAAATACTTTACAAAAGTATCCACTCTTTTACTCTTCCACTTTAAAACACTCACAAACCACTCTGTATTAATAAAACAACTCAACTTTTTTAAAACAGCTTGTTGAGAAACTAAGTATACTCAACCGTACTCGTACTTAGTTTTCCAGCCCCATACTTACTTAGTTTTGCGAAATGTTTATTACTTACTTGGTTTTGCTTAGTTTTAAAAAACTAAGTAAGGGCAAAAGTAAGATTTCTTTACATTTTGGCGGACTTTGTCGCGATCTAAGTGCATATTGCTAGTGTTGTAGCTGCTTCGCCATGTTGAGTGGGCGTTGAAGATGTCAAAATTGTCCAACAATTTTGTTTTAGAAACGATTTGAGGTTCGACCAGCGTCGAGTTAACAGCTTGTCACACTCTACAACAACAGTTTCTGCTAAAACCCTTTCGAGTTTACTTAGTTTTTCAGAGCGTACTTACTTAGTTTTGTTAGAAACTAAGTAAGTACGGTTTACTTACTTAGTGTTACTTAGTTTTATAGAAAACTGAGTACTTACTGTAGTTACTAACTGTTTTATTTTTTGAAAATTGCCACCACTACTACCTACTCTGCACTATATATGGGTGTAGTGCAGGTTCAAGCGAATCAACAAGACATATTGGTGATGGGTCTTTTAGTCGCGAGAAGGCGCAGAAGAAATGGGCAGGAGAAGGGAATTGTGGAAGAATATGGCGGAGCAGAGGCAGGCTTGACGATGTGAAGTGGCAGTAGGTGACGTACAATGCCTACTGTAGCAGGTTGGAAGCTTCGATGGTTCCTCGTTGTAATGAGTCTGCTACACAGTGGTCTTCGGTCAGTCCATTAAGCAAAATTGGTTTTCTTGCTTCGCGATCGTCGAAGCCTACCAACGAGCCTCGGTTGCCGTATAGGCACTTCTAAGAAGTGTAGCAATACCCGCCCACTTTGATTTTAATTCTACAGGGTTTTTTAAAAGTGACTGGTCAAGAACTCGAATAACTCCTGCACCAGTTCATCCATTTTAATGAAACTTGAAGAAACTTAAGTTCCCTATGTAGGAAAGCTCGTGTTAAATTTTTGCGGAAATTGGCCAGTCATAGCGACCGCTTGAAAGAAAGTCTACTTTTCAATAGGAGCCGTTCTTCCTGGCCAAAGAGGAGGAAGTCCTACTGCAGATCCTCGTCCTCCACCAGGACTTCCTCCTCTTCGGCCAGGAAGAACGGCTCCTATTGAAAAGTAGACCTTCTTTCAAGCGGTCGCGTAGTCGCTATAACTGACCAATTTCCGTAAAAATTTAACACGAGCTTTCCTACATATGTTTGACAAAGCGCTGTAGACGTTGTGCTGTTTGTAAATTGTCATCGTGTTAGGAATTGAAGTTGTGGCTGTGTGTACGCATTGTTGCTATCGTTTGACACTCGCATACGCATACGTGACGCTTAGGCTGCGTTGTATTTGTCTCAGTGTACTCAGGATGTAGCCTATGGCCATATCGATCCTTTCGTCCCCCCACCTGAGTAGTTTCCTTCTCGCCGTCCAGTTTCCCATCGCCGATTATCTCCCCGTAAGTCCGCCCCCAGTGTTTCGAAGACCTGACGAAGACTTTGATACGTCCGACCTTTGGTAATGCCGCGCCCATACTTTGTGTGCGACCTGTCCGCCGTTCAATGTCCCACAGTGCGCGTATTTGCCTAAGGTCTAGTTCCGACCAGTTTCATATCTCGTTCTGTCGTCCGTCTGGCCTGTACTTAAGCAGCGTACTTACCCAGTGATCTCAAGTTGTTTCCAAGTTGTTTCGTAGTTGATTCCGAGTTCTTCGAGCCTACAGTTGTCTGCTGAAATTATTAGTTCCCCGTTTCGCCATACTTGTGCCGTTCCACTGTAACCGTTAGGTATAAGAGTTGAAGAAAAGGAGTTAAATAGTGGCACTTTGCCACATAATTTTGGAGCCGCGTAAGCGGGCCTCGGTGGCGTTTGGGTCCTCATACCCTTCGCCGAGAAGCCGGGTGAGCCTCTGAAGCGAAAGCCATTCGCAAGCGCTTGTGGTGCAGTTGAACTGTTTCAACTGATCCTGCACCCTTGCCCTTGTCTAATGTGCCTGTAGCTTGCTGAAGGGAAGGGGCAGAAGCGACGTGACTCGAGACGTTTCTCGAGAGAGCTCTGAAGGAGCTGTGACCTGACTGCGTTTCCACCGGATTGTGGACAGTCAGTGGGCAAACCGTTGTGTGAAAGCAAAGCCGAGTGCTTGTGTGAGTAACCCCTGGAACGGTGTATTATCGCTCGGTCGTGTACCTGACCTTGAGCCCAAGTCGTTCGTTCTTGAACGCCTTCTGTGGACCAAACGGCGCTCAAGCGTTATTGGTCATACTCAGGAGACTCTGTGGACCAAACGGCGCTTCGGCGTTATTGGTCATACTCAGAGTAAATACCCGTCAGTTTCCATCCCCTCGAGACCAAACGGCGCTTCGGCGTTATTGGATGCTCGTTGTACTCCTGGTAGACCAAACGGCGCGTAAGCGTTATTGGGCATCACAAGAATTGGTTGGAACGGTCAGGCTAACTGTGACGCGATCACGGAAGGCTTGGCTAGGGCAAACCATTCGTTGAAGGCGAAGTTTCGGACCGCCGAGTGCGTGTGTAAACGAGCCTTAGCCGCTTGAGTTGACTGAGCGAACTTCAGACGGAAGTCGCCGCCGAGTGCGTGCGCCCGTTTGTAGAGTGACCAGTGCATAATTCTCGCCTTGAACAGGGAGAATCTGACCTGCTCGTTGGTAAGTTAGCAGAAGGCAGAGTCCTGCTAACGCGAGTAGAGGGGAGGCAAGCCTTGCTGAAGCTTGCAAACGTGCACTGTGTCAGGAGGCTTTGTAGAGCCACGTGCAAATTACGATTTGTCGTTTGACCTGCTTTGCTAGCAGCAGTGAGTACACTGCAATTTGCGTCAAACAATTCGTGAGGCCCAATTGAGCCCGATTGACCGCGAATTACTGTAGCAACGCAAGTTTATGTCGTGAATTTGCTGGCTTGTTGTGAAGCTGGATGCTAACAGCCATGCCTGAGGGAACACCCACAGTCACTGTCGACGCCGAGCGTCTGAAACGTGTGCTTGAAGTAGCTGCCCGTTTTGATCAGTTTCTGGCCCGCCTGCCAGCCGGAACCGATTTGAATTCGCTTCTGCAGATTGCGCAGAACAGACAGCACATGAACGCGCCGAGCTCGTCTACGACGGCTTACGCCAATAAGCTCGCGCTGAAGAGACTGGTGTGTATGCCCCTCTTCAATGGCGATCGTTCACTTCGAGTGGACAAATTTCTGCACGACGTTGGAAACGTGTTCAAACAGTATGGCGTCGCGAAGGACGCCCGCGCCGAATTGTTGCGCTCAAGGCTTGACGACGACGTCGCCGCCTATGTGTCAACGTTGTCGATCCCGACTCAGTGTGACTTTGACACGCTCTGCCGCGCGTTGCGAGACAAGTACCGTAGGCCGGAGGACACAGCCCTGGCACGGGAAGAGTTAACCTCTCGCGTACAGCACGAAGGAGAGAGCCTGACAGACTTCGGAAGGTCATCAAAGGGTTAGGCCGCATTGCCTATGGAGAGGGCTGGCTGAGTGCCAATCGTGCCGACGACCCTCTTGACCTGAGAAGTGCCGTAAAAGACGCCTTCCTGAACGGCATCAGAGACGAGTTGAGGAGAACCGCCCGAGTCTTGTGCCCTAACGAAAACTTTTCGTTTGAGGAGCTGGTTGACTGGACAGCAGATTTGGAAGCGAAACTCCAGACTCCTAGTCAGCGAGGAAGCGCCATTGCCGCCCATACTCCTGTTGGCGAGATGTCGCGCTCTTTTGGAGCAGTCTACAACGGCGCCCAACTAAACACAGTCGAATTAGATCTGGAGGAGATCCCAGAAGAGACAGACGTTCGACGTGTCGAGTGCTACAACTGCGGCGAGAACCACTTTGTGCGTGGATGCCCCTATGAGCAGTTGGAGGAGAGTAGCGACCGTTACGACTACTCCGCACAAGTTGAAGAACAACCCAGCGCTGAAGCGCCCCACACTCAGCTCGGGGAGGAGCGAGGAGTGCAAGCGAACACGCTGAACGTGCTTCCGCCAACCGATGGCGCGAAAACGTCCATAGAGAGTGGACCTGTGATTTCCGCTCAACCACAGCTGATGAATTTGACCACTGAAGCGCTGGGAAAGGCAGGAGAGGCCTACTTGCCCGTGTCACCGAGCAACTCTACTCACAAGTGGTCGGCAGCAGAGAGCGACCCTGGCGACACAGATGCCTCTGGCACTGAATCTGTCACTGCTGGCGACAGTCACCGGATGCGCCCTGTGACTGAGAGCCTTGACTACCCCAGCGACCTGACACACTGCTGCCCGTCTGACGTCGAACGCAGTAGAAACGCCCCAGACAGCCGCGAGAAGGCTAGAGAACCGAGAGTTCGTCAGGGCGTGACGCCAATTGTTCCGCCAGAGCGACCCACTAGCGTGGATGATGCCAGCTGTGAAAGCGCGAACGTCAGAAGTCGAAAGAGGCGCAAGAGGAGAGTGCCAGCTGAGAAGCCGCCCTTTGAGAGGCACAAGCAGACCACAGACGAGGTCTCAGAGCCTGCAGAAGAGAGGTCTGCTGAAGCGGCAAGTCTGCCATCCACATCTGGTGTTGCGCAGCAATCTCAGCGTGTGACCCCTGAAAGCTCCACATGGCAGCTCAGACGCTACGTCATCCCCAGGAGTTCGGCATTCACTCCAATTTGGGTCACTGAGTCAACCACTGCGCCGCAAGACCAGAAGCTGACGCCACCCCAAGACCACCCATCGGCCGTCCCTGGTCACCCACCAGCTACTCCAGCCGACTGGTCAAGACCATCGCCAGCAGCAGTGGACGAGCACCTGAAGAAGGAGAACCTGGAGCCCGGTACCATCAGCTCTTGCCGGACGTCAATGGACCACAACAGCCCGGCCGACACCGACACTGGACAGTTTCCACCACTGCACCCCCAGGCCAGCCTGACCACTTCGATTCACCATTCCTGCCGACAAGCCCTGCCGAGATCCCACCAGCAACCTAGCCGCTGCCTGAGACAGTTGCGTGGACGCGCCTGACCCTGAGACCCCCCCAACTACAATGAAACTCTGAAGACGCGTGGACGCGTGTGAGTAGAGGGGAGGGATTTGACAAAGCGCTGTAGACGTTGTGCTGTTTGTAAATTGTCATTGTGTTAGGAATTGAAGTTGTGGCTGTGTGTACGCATTGTTGCTATCGTTTGACACTCGCATACGCATACGTGACGCTTAGGCTGCGTTGTATTTGTCTCAGTGTACTCAGGATGTAGCCTATGGCCATATCGATCCTTTCGTCCCCCCACCTGAGTAGTTTCCTTCTCGCCGTCCAGTTTCCCATCGCCGACTATCTCCCCGTAAGTCCGCCCCCAGTGTTTCGAAGACCTGACGAAGACTTTGATACGTCCGACCTTTGGTAATGCCGCGCCCATACTTTGTGTGCGACCTGTCCGCCGTTCAATGTCCCACAGTGTACGTATTTGCCTAAGGTCTAGTTCCGACCAGTTTCATATCTCGTTCTGTCGTCCGTCTGGCCTGTACTTAAGCAGCGTACTTACCCAGTGATCTCAAGTTGTTTCCAAGTTGTTTCGTAGTTGATTCCGAGTTCTTCGAGCCTACAGTTGTCTGCTGAAATTATTAGTTCCCCGTTTCGCCATACTTGTGCCGTTCCACTGTAACCGTTAGGTATAAGAGTTGAAGAAAAGGAGTTAAATAGTGGCACTTTGCCACAATATGGAACTTGAGTTTGTTCAAGTTTCGTTATAATCGATGAACCGGTGCAGAAGTTATTCGAGTTTCCGACCAGTCACTTAAACAAGCTGTGTGTGTAACAAGCTTTGTCTAAAAACTGTGGCATCACGTTGGCATCAGTGTAAACTTGAGAGCGTGTGCGCGATAATGTGCACTGGATAGTGAAGTGCCGCTAGACATTTAGTCGACAATCTGGTGGGGTATCGCCGCAATTGGTCTTGGATTTGTTCGTGGTACCTGATCCACATATGGATCAGAAGATTCGCCGCAGGCACACTTTGCGCTTATAATTGTGGCAACTGATCCAAAAATGGATCAGAGAGATTCGCCGCGGGCACACAGTGCAATAAAAGCGTCTAAATGAGACGACGCCCTATTGAAAAGGGTATAAATGGGACGACGCCCTATTGAAAAGGGTATAAATGGGACGACGCCCTATTCTTTTGGACTTAGGGCCCGATACATCCACACAAAGATGTTGAAATTCATGCTGCTTAAAATTGTCGAAATTTGGAATTTAAGACAATACCCTTGAAAATATCCCTAATTACGTTAATTATAAAATCTGAAACTATTTGCTAAATACTTGGCAGACTATGCTCGACACATCCGTGCAAAGAAATTTTGAAATTTAAGCTGTTTGAAATCGTCGAAATTTAAGGATTTTAACAAAATCCTTAAAAATATCCTAAATTTCGTTAATTATAATTGCGGAAACTATTTGCTAAATACTTGACAGACTATGCTCGATACATCCGTGCAAAGAAGTTTTGAAATTTAAGCTGTTTGAATTTGTCGAAATTTGGGAATTTTGACAAAAACCTTGAAAATATCCCTAATTTCGTGAATTCTAAAATCTGAAACTATTTGCTAAATACTTGGCAGACTATGCTCGACACATCCGTGCAAAGAAATTTTGAAATTTATGCTGTTTGAAATCGTCGAAATTTAAGGATTTTAACAAAATCCTTAAAAATATCCTAAATTTCGTTAATTATAATTGCGGAAACTATTTGCTAAATACTTGACAGACTATGCTCGATACATCCGTGCAAAGAAGTTTTGAAATTTAAGCTGTTTGAATTTGTCGAAATTTGGGAATTTTGACAAAAACCTTGAAAATATCCCCAATTTCGTGAATTCCAAAATCCGAAACTATGTCACAAATTCATCGCGTCTTATGCCCTTTCTATTTCAGCAAAAAATTTCTCGATACGACTTGTAAATAAAAGTGTCATTTTTGACATTTTCATATTTTAATTGTAAATATCTCGAAATAGCGAAATTAGCAACAGAAACGGACAACGGCGCGTTACTCAGCGCATTCGACTCCATCGGGTGGCACTAACCGTCATGTCTAGTTTTGTGACACAGACACACACACAGACACACACACACACACACACACACACACACACACACACACACACACACACACACACACACACACACACACACACACACACACACACACACACACACACACACACAGAAACACGAACAGACATTAGCGTCCGTATATATGTCACAGGCCATGGCCGTCTTCAGGCCATCGCCGTCTAGACGGCTTTGGCCTGGTCGATCAGGCCGCGGCCGTCTTTTCGAGCAGAAGACGGCCGTGGCCTGATGCGTCAGGCAACAGCCGTCTAGACGGCCACGGCCTGCTGCGCCAGGCCATGGCCGTCTTTTCCCTTCTCTGTTAGTTTCCGACATAGGTAGTGTATTCCTTCCAGTTTAGGCTATGCTTAGGCTCGCTCTGCGCCCACAATGCACAAGAGTCAGTCGGCGTCGCAGTCTGGCGGGTCGAAACTTAGGCTTAACGCGACCGGTGACCGACTTCAGGGCGCGCGGAGCGCGCCCTGAAGTTGGTGGTCGCGCTAAGCCTCAGTTGAGACCCGCCAGGCGCGACGCCGGCCGAGTTTTAGTGCAAACTGCAAGTGGAATAAACACTCCTCCATCTACTTCACCTCCTGCTTAGGCCTGCTGTGCCCCTTCCCTGCAAGCGCTTGCAACAGCTGACACTCTTAAAGACGGCTACGGCCTGGTCCATCAGGCCACGGCCGTCTTTTCGAGCGGAAGACGGCAATGGCCTGACGCATCAGGCCAACGCCGTCTAGACGGCCGCGGCCTGACCGACCAGGCCAAAGCCGTCTAGACGGCGATGGCCTGAAGACGGCCATGGCCTGCAACATATATACTCGCCGCCCTGGGGGGCGGCGAAAAAAGTTCAACCTATACTTTGTGTCTGTCAAATCTTGGTGAACAGTATAGTGAATTTCATTCGCATAATTAGCCGCATCTAACGAAGGTATCTTGAAAACGTGTACCACAATTCAAATGCAGCTGTTACCACGATACGGTTTTGATACAACTGATCTAAAGCTCAGTGATATCGCCGCGTTCGCTATATGGTATCGGCATGATACGACGCCGTTCATCTGAAGTTTTATACCTGTGGGAATACGCCACATCGAACAAAAAACTTGCCAACTGTTTGGTGCAGTCGTTCTCTACCAGGAATTTCCATTGGTGTACGCATTTCTGCGTTATGACGCTTTTGACAATTTGTAGAATTTTGGCAAATTGTGGCGTATTTATATAAAATTCCACAATTGCAAACAATTTCTTTTGTGTTACAAATTACAAATGCTCTTTCGATTTCTGAAGAAATTTCGCCGCTAGTCCATCAGGCGACAAAATCGATTTTCGACTTTTTTATATTTTAATTGTAAATATCTCTAAATTGCAGTATTTCAGAGCTGTAGAACCATGCCACAAATTTTTATTGGCTTACGACCTTTCAATTTCTGCATTCACATTCGTCAATAAATGGCGTTCTATTTTTGTCAGTTTATGAAATGTTGACAAATAATTGCGTATTTCTATGAAATTCCGCATATGCAAAAAATTTCTTTTGTGTTACAAATTGTCCACGGCATATGTTCTTTCCATTTCTGAAGAAATTTCGCCGCTAGCTCATCAGGCGAAAAAGTCGATTTTCGATATTTTTATATTTCAATTGTAAATATCTCCAAATTGCAATTTTTCAAAACTGAAAAACTATGTCATAAATTTTTATTGGCTTGCGACCTTTCAGTTTCTGCATTCACATTCGTCAATAAGTGACATTCTATTTTTGTCAATTTGCGAAATTTCGACAAACAATTGCGTATTTCTATCAAATTCCACATTGACAAAAATTTTCTTTTGTGTCACAAATTATCAGCGGTCCGTGCTCTTTCCATTTCTGAAGAAATTTCGCGGCTAGCTCATCAGGTGAAAAAGTCGATTTTCGACATTTTCGAATTTTAATTGTGACTATCTCGAAAATGCGAAATTAGCAACAGAAACGGACATTGGATCCATACTCAGCGACCTCGACTCCACTTGACCACATATGTCACATGTTTTACTTCGGTGCCACGGACGGACGGACACACACACAGACAGACAGACAGACATTGTCATCCGTATATATACACCTCGCCGCGCTGAGGCGCGTCGAAAAAACCCTGTAGCATAGTATACCCTGCAGCCACGCTCGAGAGCGGAAATCGCTAAATTAGCCGCCCTGTACATAGATGGGGTCCGTACTTTATTGACCTACAGTGAGTACGACGGTTCAGTTCTGCCTATTCTGTGTTTGAGGGCACAAAACGACCCACTAGCAACGTTGTTTACGATACGGTATTTAGCACGTTATGGCGGAAGGATTGGAATTCAACCAGGCCATCTGCCTTGTCGACAAGTGGATCAACCTGGTCGCTTTACCAGTCTTGGCCCTCTATGCCCTCTATCTCTACACCATTCTCAAGTACCGCCGCACGGACTTCAGCAACAGCTTCTTTACCATCACGCTGTTTCTCGGCTTTGTGGACATTCCGAATTATGTGGTCTTGCATGTTTTCATGAAGGTCATGGGATGTCACAGTGACGCCTCCCTTCTACCAGTCTGGTTTCTGGTGAAGTTTGGAAGACTGTCGCAGGTCGCCTTCGGAGCCTCCTTCTATTTTGCCTTCGTTCAGTGCTCGCTCGCAGTGCTCATATCCATCAATCGATTTGTGGCTCTGGCTTTTCCAGTGGAGTACAAAGTGGTGAGTTCATGCGATGACATTCTATTGTGCGTGTGTCGGCGCGCACGTTGCATATTGTGCATCACGAGTTGAATTCATTTCATTGAATGCGTTGCGTACTAATTGCATATGTTGCGTAAGTACAGTAGTTGTGCTGTAAATTGTGCACATTTTATGCAAAATATTCAATATATTCAATCAAGGTATGCAATGGCCAATATTGGTAAGCAACACAGATTCAATGTAGCAGTGCCAAGGAGAGAAAAGAATGCTCTCTCTGCACATTTTACGTGTATGTATGACTCCTATGTGACATCGTCACAGTAAACGCTTTCAGCACCATACGTGTAACCGGGGGGGGGTATGGGGGGGGGTAAGCCCCCCCCCCCTAGCCGAAAGTGTACCCCCCCATACCCCCCCCCCAGGTACCCCCCTCCCGCCTTCCCCAAAAGACCCCCCCCCTAGAATTTGAAAAATTTTCGCCTGCGGCGCTTAAAAATGGCAAAAATTTCGCATGCGGCGCTTGAAAATAGCAAAATTTTCGCCTGCGGCGCTATATTTTGGACGTTTTTGACCAAAATTAAGCGATTTTTGGCACTTTTTGGCGTATTTTTGCAAAATTTTCTCGTTTTTTGGTACTTTTTTGGCAAAATTTTTAGGTCATTTGACCCCCCCTCCAGGGGCCTCAGACCCCCCCCCCCCCTGAGGGGTCCTATACCCCCCCCCGACCCCCCCCCCTGGCCGGTTGGCGCTTACACGTATGTTCAGCACTGGTCAGAGTTCGTCACCAGAGTGTCAGTGGGCAGTTGTTTTGCTCTGTCTACACTCATCCTAGTGCCAATCGTCGCTGGAAACAGCCATTATGCCATGATGGAGAAGCGCGTTCTTGAAAATGGGACTGTCGTCTGGGCATTTGCGAAGTCGGCCGATAGCCCGTCGGCCACCATTGAGAACCACATGCACCCCAACTACTTTCTGTTTGTGGTACGGCTGGTATGCCGCATTCGTACCAACCGACTAAGTATCCGCTCCCTTCACCCCCCCCCCCCCTCTTCACTATTTCCCTTTAAACTGGAGCTCCGTTGTCCATGGACAAATTACGCTTAAAGTGCAACACAAATCAAAATGTAGCACAAACACTAATGTCAATTTAATGACAAAGCAAGCCAAAGACAATTCAAGAAAGCTACGCAAGACCAAGACAGAGACGACACAACAATGACAAGACATTAAGATGTAAAATCCAGGAAGAATGGCATGTCTGTTCAGAGTTTCAGAGTTCAAAGACCTGCCATTTCAAAACAGGAATTTGGAGTCTTCTGATGCCAACTGCTGTATGTAGGTGTGCTTTCAGATAGCCTATGTGGCGATGGCGCTGTTTGGCTCGTTGTCGGTTCTCATATTTATCATCTTGTCACTTCTCCAGTTCCTGGCCTATTGGCAGCATAGAATGGCCTCCAGCAAGCCTGTGGACCGGGCACAGGTCAACCTGGCCATTATTGGATTCTGCAATGGCGCCTCAATGACCCTTCTGACACTCTTCATGATACTGGAAATGGTCAAGGCAACACCGAATTCGTTCAGGTCCTGTACACCTATCTTAGTCTCCATTTTCGTATAGTAGGTACTACGGTGATTTGATAATGTCACACATATGCCGATAGTAACCTCACACGACAAACTCTAGTGCTACCAAACCGAATGTGTTCACTGCAACATCAGCATTGTGGAAAACCGTCTACAAGAATGCCGTATCCCTTCTATCTCTACATTCTAGTCTGATCTACTGACTAATCAACCCAGTCATCCTACATTCTAAACATCGTTCAGCAAAGAAAGTGCGTTGCCACATTGGTTGACCAGCAACTACAACCGGCTGTTGTGGTCCATATTTGGCGACGTGTTCACCCTCTCCAGTCCTGTCCTTATGTTTATCACCAGCTCACTGTGTCGAGAGAAGATGCTCGGGCTACTGCTGCCGAACAGAGGAAAGACAAAAGTGGTCAAGATTGGCAAGGGAAGAGGATAGCAGCAGTGTCACTGCGTGATTGTGGTGTAGTGATGGCAATTTCCAAAATTTGGAAACTGGGTAAGTACAGGTAAGTATACCCAGTTTCCGACAGAACTGGGTAAGTAGAAGTAAATGTACCCAGTTTTTACCCAGTTTTTAAAACTGGGTAAAACTGGGCATTGAGTTTATTTTTGCGATTTCTGGGTAAGTAAAACTGGGTACGGCCAATTTTTGCGAATTCAAAACTGGGTAAGTAAAACTGGGTATACCCAGTTAGAATAAACAGGGCATAACTGGGTAAGTACTTACCCAGTTTCAAGTTGCTGTCACTACTGTGGTGTTGTTCTAGTGCTTCGTTTTGTGTTCCAGCAATTCAGCAAGGGTTCGCGGCCAAATCTCTTGCACAGGCTACCAACCACTGTGATTGCCCCGCCGTGCGGACAGACAGGAACGGTCGTTCGTGAACAAACCCTACCATTCGCGCATGCATTCAGTTGCTCGTGGACTGATTGATTGATGATTGATTACATCTTCAGCCAGGCGGCAAAACTGGCGTCACTTTCGATCGCCTGCACATGAGCTTCTGTGGTGGGGCCATGGAAGTGGCACTGTTTGGCATCAGAGTCGAAGCTGAAGGCGTCACAGTGGCTGAGAGTGAGTCGAAGGCACAGAGCGCCGCACAACGTGGCTCGTGGAGCGCTGGCTGGCGACCCAATGGTAGAATGGGTCCACTTGGCACCAGAGGCCCATCTTTTGAACAGCTGTGGAGTGAGGGCTGAATCATGCACGCCTAATGCGACGGCGAATTTCTCACTAGGTACTATCACTTCGTGCGAAATGATTCACCTTGGTCGCAATTGGGCCCACCCCAGCCTGGCTCGCAGCTGCAGTTGTAGCGCCAAGCGCCAAGGTCCATGCACTCTCCCACGATGCATGGTTTGGCCGCGCAGTCGTCAGTCACGTCTGCAAGCAGTTTTTTCGCCCGGCCTCAGCCGGGCGAACCCCTACGAGAGCTTTTCGTGCGTGCGTTCGTTCGTCCGTCCGTCCGTTCGTCACGCTCTCAGATCTCGGCGTTGGTAAGTCGTAGGAAGGGGATCTTGGACTTTATGGATAGGTCTCGACTCACTGGTAATGTTGCTAAGAGACTTCGAAATTCAAGAGTTTGGATTACGCGCGCTACAGTAACCCGAAGGTCAAAACGCAAAGCGGCTCTAACTCGCTCGTCTTACGTCGTCGTAGAGCGGCGTGCGATAGGTCAAGTAAAAGGTCTCGACGTGCTCTTTCGTTTGGCAATAAAAATTTTCTTAATTACGCAAACACGCAACACGAAAAGCGACATTCTCGCGTATTTAGCGCAGAAATCGCTCTAACTCGCTCACCGTGAGTCGTAGGGAGACGGTCTTGGCTTGGTTGGATAGCTCTTGACTCACTGATCATTTGTTCTTTTATTGGTCGAAACTCAAAAGTTTGAATTTCAGGAGCTACAGTAACCCAAAGGTTTAAAACGCGAAACTTATCTAACTCGCTCGTCTTCCGTCATAGAGAGACGATCTTGAGTTCGTTGAATAGGTTTCGGCACATTGATAATTCCGTTAAGAGGAGACAAAAATTCGAAAGTTTGAATTGCGCGCGCTAAAGTAACCTGTGGGTCCAAAACGCAGAACGGCTCTAACACGCTCGTCTTACGTCGTAGAGCGGCGTGCGATAGATCAACTAAAAGGTGTCGACGTGCTCTTTCACTTGGCGTAAAAAATTTGTTAATTACGCAAACACGCACCACGAAAAGCGACATTCTCGCGTTTTAGCATAGAAATCGCTGTAACTCGCTCAGTGAGCGTTGTAGAGAGACGATTTTGAGTTGCTGGATAGCTCTTGACTCACTGATCATTGGTTCTTCTATTGGTCGAAACTCAAAAGTTTGAATATCGCGAGCTACAGTAACCCAAATGTTCCAAACGCAAAACTTCTCTAACTCGCTCGTCTTCCGTCATAGAGAGACGATCTTGAGTTCGTTGAATAGGTTTCGGCACACTGATCATTCCGTTAAGAGAAGTCGAGATTCAAAATTTGAATTTCGCGAGCTACAGTAATTCAAAGGTTAAAACAGCAAAGCGACTCTAACTCGCTCGTCTTACGTTGTAGAGCGGCGTGCGATAGGTCTACTAAAAGGTCTCGACGCGGTCTTTCGTTTGGCGTAAAACATTTTCTAAATTACGCAAACACGCAACACGAAAAGCGACATTCTCGCGTTTCTAGCACAGAAATCGCTCTACCTCGCTCAGCGTGCATCGTAGAGAGACGATCTTGAGTTTGTTGGATAGCTCTCGACTCACTGATCATTTGTTCTTCGATTGGTCGAAACTCAAAACTTTGAATATCGCGAGCTACAGTAACCCAACGGTTCGAAACGCAAAACTTCTCTAACTCGCTCGTCTTCCGTCGTAGAGAGACGATCTTGAGAACGTTGAACAGGTTTCGGCGCACTGATCATTCCTTTAAGAGAAGTCGAGATTCAAAAGTCTGAATTTCGCGAGCTACAGTAACTCAAAGGTTCAAACAGCAAATCGGCCCTAACTCGCTCGTCGTACGTTGTAGAGCGGCATTCGTTCGACCGTTTGAAAGCTTAAGTTGAGGCAGTTGTTGGGCGGTCATTCTTAAAGAAAATCTTTTGTTTTTTTTAACTCTTGTCTTACAAACAACTTTGTCTGCTAAAAAATTGATCCCGGGCGATCCCAATGTTGCCTTGCAACAACCGCTCAGAAATGCGTGTGCCTTGCTCAAAAAATTAATCCCGGGCGATCCCAATGTTGCCCTGCAAGAACCCCTCAGAAAGGAGCGTGTCAGAAGTAGCGCATGAATAGTGGACTCCGGGCGGGCGCGCGTCATATCGGAAAGGCTTCGAAATACTTTACAAAAGTATCCACTCTTTTACTCTTCCACTTTAAAACACTCACAAACCACTCTGTATTAATAAAACAACTCAACTTTTTTAAAACAGCTTGTTGTGGCGCATTTGATACAAAACAATTATCGAACAATGGCCGCAACCTTCGCTGTAGAGGTAGTGGCAATCGGTGCCACTTTGAATAGCCATGCCGCCGTCGGACTTCAAGTAGCATTTCAAATTGTTGTGCCCCCAGGCGAAGGAGCGGCATACGTGTAGAACAGTGCCATTCTCGCACGTCTCGCGACATTCTTCGAATGTGGAACTGACAATCTCCAGATCGTGGTTTGTTGGCACATTGTGGGCGCAGTTCGCCTTGCTCCAGGCGCGATCTGCAGTTATCCATGTAGTTTGTAGAGCTGATAGGAGGGTTAACCCTCCAATTGCCAGCTCTACATTTACTAAATAACTAAGAAACCCACTTGCAGACTCCTCGGCCCTTATGGAGCAAATCTTGTTGGCCATCACCATCCAGGGAAGGCCTGCCATGGTCCCCTCCTTGTAAAGGTGGCAGTGGCCTAGGTCCATGACCATACGGATGGCGTGGCAGACACTCCAGGCCTCGCAGTGATCTCTGCACTCCTCCAGCGAGTAAACACCGTCCTTTCTTTTGTCTCCGCTGGCTTCGTACCACTGATAGCTGGTCTCGAGGGTCCAGCGATCGTCTGATTGATATGAGTAGATGGTTGCCTACTGTAACCTTTCCCTTGAAATACCAATTCAGTCTACCTGACGCCCACGCCGTCGCAAGCACTGCGAGCAGTCCAACTGTGGGGCAAACAAGAAATTCCATAGTCGTACTTTTGAATGCGGTAATGCGTCTCCAATAAAGTTCTGCACAGACTGGCAAGTCAAACAGAGACACGGTAAAACAAACCCACGCGTTCTTGTACCCACAACAGGGCGGATGTATAGTGAGCCAACGAAGATACTCAGCTTGCGTTGAGTCCCCCTTCAAGAAATCCAAGCTCCACTTGATAGTTCCCAGGTGACCAAAGGGCCACCTTAGCGACGAAATCTGAGCCGGTGTTAATGCCTGATGGTATATCCAGGCCCAGTAGAGTGCGAACGAAGTCGCTACGTATTAGGTACCTATACCTTCTCCTTTTGCCAAAAAGTAACGCTCATCGTAAAATACATAACATGGCTTTCTGTGCAAATTCGCAGAACTAGTTTGCATTGCATTGGGGCTCTAAAAGGTGTGGTTCCTACTTCAGCGCAGTTTCAGGACACTTCACATCCATACTACCCAGCCGAAATCGACATCTTCGCTGTACACGCAGTAAAACTATGCTTTTTACGTGAATGGGGATTCTTATGTAATTAGTCACGTGACGTGTAATCAGCAATTACAACACAGATTGCTTATATAATCGCTGCGCTATTTTGACTTCCTTGTTTAAAACAGCCAGCGCTGGCTGCATTTCGGTCGCCAAATCTGACTCAACAACAGTTCCAACGCGAGGCCATCAGTGGATGGTAGCCACTTGCATATTCATGCAACAATATTACTCCAAGCAGAATCACCTTTTATTTAAGACAATATAGCAAAATGCTAGAGTACTTAGTTCTTCTTCATACTTATTTTGGTGACTTTGGTTTGCCCCTTACAGGGCAGCAGCAGCAGGCCTAACATCTTCTCTCGACACAGTGAGCTGGTGATGAACATAAGGACAGGATTGGAGAGGGTGAACACGTCTCCAAATATGGACCACAACAGTCGGTTGTAGTTGTTGGTCAGCCACCACGGCCATTCTTTGTCTCGGCTAAAATTAGTGCAGGTTAGGCAATTTGAAGTTCTTACGATGGTAGACTGCACTGGATTGGCCATGCTGACGTGTGCTGTAGCTAAAGATCAGTTTATAATGTACGGGATTAGACCACTAGACAGACGAGATCTGACTCATCGGTCCTCGCCTGACCTGAGCCCGTAGACTACTATAAAGTGACGAATAGGGGCAGCTTCCATTATTGTTTCAACTAGTGATGGCAACTTTGAGAATTCTAAAACCGGGTAAGTAAAAGTGAGTAAAATCTAAAATTTGAAAACCGGGAAGTACAAGTAAGTATACCCAGTTTTTCGAAAACCGGGTAAGTACTTGGACATAAAACCGGGTAAACCGGGTAAGTAAACTCAAGTAGAAATCTCGATTTCTGCTCCTCAGAACGCCAAAATTATTGCGTTGTGTTGACACCTATGTTCTTCCAGAAGTCATACAGCGCTTCGAATTCACCAGCGCAAATTTATGAGCCAAATTTGTAGTTCGTGAAATGAAGCAAAATAAGTTAAAGTAACTATTGCGTTAACGTCAACTAAAGTAGACGAGGTAGTGTCGATACTACCCAATACAGAGCCCAAGAAGCAGATAAGCGGCACACTATGTACGGAGATGACGACTCTATTTCATCAGTGAAACATTGAGCTATGAGCTTGTTGTTTGGTGGTGCAGATTTTCATAAAAAATTGGAGTCTTCTTTATTAAAACTTCTACTTTGCACACTCAACAGGTAAGGTAGCTTGAGCCTACCTAAGTTGCAAAATTCCAACTGTTTACCCGGCTTCTTACCCAAGTTTTAGTAGTGGGTAAGTAAACCAGGTACCCGGTTTTCGGCCTGAAACCAGGTATGTAAGTAAATGCGGCCAAAAACTGGGTAAAAGTAAAACCGGGTACGCAAAACTAAACCGGGTAAGTACGAAGTAAGTATACCCGGTTTTCAGAAACCGGGTAAACCGGGTAAGTACTTACCCAGTTTCCGAGTTGCCATCACTAGTTTCAACGTAGGTGCTACAATTGGACGTGGAGGCCTGCCAGTATTAGTCATTCATTTTAGAAACTGACACAATTCTTTGGTTTCCAGCGCACTAACTTGCCACCTGTCACTTTGATGTTCACCAACTTGAGCTCCATTTCGCACAGAATTTTGAACATTGGATCATAGTGTTGGGAACCAAAACTGCTATATAATCTTATGAAATCTATGTAACGGTTGGATTCAAATACTGACTACTATTACTACCAATCAAAGTGTTCCACACCTGAATGGATTGGGCATTTCTTTGACCATCTGCAGCAGGAGAAATACTGTCAGAAGTGTCATCGATGTGCCGTTGCAGAATCCAACGATGGCCAGATTGACTTGGGCCTTGTCAACTGGCTTGCCAGAGGCCATTCTGTGTCGCCAATAGGCCAGGAACTGCAGAAGTGACAAGATGATGAATATGACAACTGACAACAAGGCAAGCAGCCCCATCGTCATATAGGCGATCTGAAAGTATATATGTATGACTAGCAAAGCAAAGCAAATCGAAGCAATGTCATGGATAACAGAGGGTAACTGCTTATGAAATGTGAAGTTGTGTGACATTTCTGCACTCGAAATCATAGGTCAAAATAACATAATATAATATAATATATCATTATCACACCCTCACATTTGGATTGATAATATTAAGATTAGAATGTTGTCTCTTAACCATGTGATTCCACATCGTTTCCAAAGTGCTAAATTGCGTCACTGTTAGGCCGAACCTGAAACAAGGAATGGTCCTGCATGTGGTTCTCTATTGTAGCTGATGGGCTGACATCCGAACTGGATTGACACCTAGTAAAGTTCTCCAGAACCCTCTTCTCCATCACCACATAATGGCAGTTTCCGAGCGCGATTGGCACCAGAATGAGAGATGGCAAAGCAAAAGAAGCGCCAACCGACACTCTGGTAACAGACTCTGTCCACCACTGAAGGGTACAACAGTTGCAATTGAAGGACCAACTTTCTCAGGCCAGACGGGTGGCGAACACAATGGGGTTTGTGAATGAGGCATTATCCAGAGACACGTCTGGTAAATGCTCCATTATGTCCCACCTCTCCACCAACTTCAACAGCATGCCATCTGATTTGGAACAGGAAGGGGCATCAAGTTCAGTTCAAGTTCAAAGTTTTTCTTCTGGACACACCGAATCAGTACATTGTTCGTAATCCAACCGCGCAGCGAATGGGGCAGACCAGGACTAATTGGGTGCAGACCGGGGCTTATTAGAGTATATGTGGTAATAGGTAGATATTTGCTTGCCAAAGTGTTTGTTGTTGGCAGCCTGTTGCAGCTTGGGTGCAGATTGAGTGGGGGGGGGGGGGGGTGAGAAAGATTATGCGAATGGTTGAGGAGTGGGAAAAGGAGGAGGGGGGGGGGGGGGCTGCGGATGAGTGATATGGTAGGCATGCAGCATGCAGTTGTAGCAAGAGCACACGAACTCACCCTATTGTATTTCGTCGGAAAGGCCAGAGCCACGAATCGATTGGCGCACATGAGCAGAGCGAGCGAGAACTGCACGCAGCCGAAGTAGGAGGTGGCCCCGAAGGCGATCTGCGACAGCCTTCCAAACTTCACCAAAAACCAGACTGGTAGAAGAGAGACGTCACTGTGACATCCAATGACCTTCATGAATACATGTGAGATCACGTAATTCGGAATGTCCACAAGACCCAGAAACAGCGTGATGGTAAAGAAGCTGTTCGCGAAGTCCGACTTGCGGTGCTTGAGAATGGTAAAGAGATAGAGAACATAGAGAGCTAAAACTGGTACGCCGATGAGATTCATCCACTTGTCAACAAGGCAGAGTGTCCGGCCAAACTGCAAATCCGTCTCCATTGCGATAAAGAAGAAGAGTAAAGAGAAGAGAAGGGAGAATAGAATATGGCGACAGCGAAGCAGGCGGGTCGACCGATGCACTCGATGCAAGGCAATCTGCCAGACACCAAAGCGTGGGAAAGAAATGCAGCAGTCCATATGGCAATCATAGAACTGTCCGTTGCTTAGCTACACGAGTACAGCAAGCAAATTTCATTAGCGGCGCAGTCCAGACAATCTTCCACCACAAAAGGGTTCCATTCTTCCGAGCAAACGAGACTAGTTAAACGTGACACTCCGCGAGTGTCAACGTGGCACTCCGCCGATTGGGTTAAACCACCCACTGAAGCTGAACTTTTCGGTACTGAGGTGTACACCTACACACCTGTACACACACACATACACCTGTGCACATGTACTGAGGTAAATGATGCTATCACCGCGCGCTGCGGGGCGCCGCGCGCTGCGGGGCACCGCGCGCTCGCTCCTTCCCTCCCTCCCAGAAGAGACGCGGGTGACGTCACAACACCACGGGAGACCAAAGCCTGGCTATGTGGTGGATCGGCTGGATGAAGCGCCCAGCGATTTCGTCTCGGCAAAACGCCAACAGTACTGGCTAGCAATGCATATAAAAACTCCGAGTTACGAAACTAAAAACTAAACTAAACTAATTTTGGAGTTTTTTACCAACTAGCTGTTAAAAAACTCACAAAAATTAACTAATTTTGGGTTAGTTTTTTAACTGCAGTTAAAAAAGTAACTCGAGCCAGCCAGTTTTTTTAACAGTTTTTTAATTATATCGCACTAGAAATGTGCTTTTGACTGATTATAACCATCAGAACTGACAGTAATTCTCCAAAATTTGTCTGAAACTTGTCTCACTATCACCAAGCCACCTCCGACATAGGCCAAATCGGCCACGCAAATGGTTTTTCAGGAATGACAAGACTCAATTTGCGGACTTTGTGACTGAAGCACTGCAGTTCAAAAACTAATTTTTAACTGCTCAGTTAAACAAGTGATACGTGACACTCCTTGAGTGTCAGATAGGCACTCCGCGTGATTGTTTTAGCAGACGGGGGCACAGAAACTCCAACAAGTGTTGCATTCCCGTTAAATTTGTTTGTTCCCAATTGTTTCAGTGTAGAACTAGGGTCCATAGCCCGGGGTGGGCCTGAGCAAATGCCATACACTTAGAGGCCGATGTGGCCCAAGTGACGCGTTGGAGCAGGCTGTACTGACGACGATGAGCGCAGGCTGTACTGACCGCTGTCCAGGGTTACCAGATATCGGAAATGGAAAAGTAGTACATGAAGTTTTGATGACTGTTAGCCCAACAACGGTTGCAGGGGGGGGGGGGCAAATGTGCTACGAAACATTGCGACCCAGTCGAAAATTGTTGCTTCAAAGTGATGCCGCCGCCGCTGACGACAGTGATCAACCATTTTGGGCTTTTCTGACATTAAATTGCTCTAAAATAGCGCCGCAGGTGAAAATTTTTACTGATTTCAGTCTCTTCCATTAGAAAATTGCTCTAACCCTTTCCTGCACAGGTGGGTCTGACAGACCCACAGGCCAAAAAAGTGATCACCTTTAGAATGGTCAGCCATCGGCTGATCAGGTTTCTGAAAGTCGACGGAAAGGTGATCACGCTGTTGAACGAGGTGATCACCTTACACCAATGGGATGAAAAGGTGACCAGGTATCCGCATCTGGAGGATTGCAAAAGCAAATGAGTGATCAGCTTTTGAAGTGTTGTTCAGAAGTTGCTCCGACGTGACCTGTCATTGTGTGTGATCACCCTTTGAGAAGAGGAGTAACCGCTATCAGTCCAATGCAGATGAACTATCACAGAATGAACGAACTCAGCGGAACAGAGTCAGATTATGATCGACTAAGTCAGATTATGCGCGACACTGTCAGCAGTGTGAAACGATTCAAAACAGGTAGAAGACCTGTTGCTTTGTGGAGTGGCATGCAGTAACACTCCACAAACACTGCAATACGATGTCGTCTTTGACTGTTTGCATCTACTTATTGCTGGATGCATCACACAATGCTTGCATTTTTCGTAATCACAATGACGTGGGAAATGGCCCAAATCCCAGTGTTTTTTGCAATTTCAGAATGGTCTCTTTGTTGTGGTTAGGCTGCTGTTGTTGAGTGGAGGTTGACTGAGTGGGCTGTCACTCTTGATAGTTTGGGTCTTCTCTTCTCTTCTCTTCTCTTCTCTTCTCTTCTCTTCTCTTCTCTTCTCTTCTCTTCTCTTCTCTTCTCTTCTCTTCTCTTCTCTTCTCTTCTCTTCTCTTCTCTTCTCTTCTCTTCTCTTCTCTTCTCTTCTCTTCTCTTCTCTTCTCTTTCTCTTCTCTTTCTCTTCTCTTCTCTTCTTCTTCTCTTTCTCTTTCTCTTCTTCTTCTTCTTCTCTTCTATTCTCTTCTCTTCTCTTCTGTTCTCTTCTCTTCTTTTGTCTTCTCTTCTCTTCTCTTCTCTTCTCTTCTCTTCTCTTCTCTTCCCTTCTCTTCTCTTCTCTCTTCTCTTCTCTTCTCTTCTCTTCTCTTCTCTTCTCTTCTCTTCTCCTCTCTTCTCTTCTCTTCTCTTCTCTTCTCTTCTCTTCTCTTCTCTTCTCTTCTCTTCTCTTCTCTTCTCTGCCCAATCACTGCAAACCAAGGATTGCAAGACAACTGCCATGGTTGCTATCAAGCCGTATCTGATCTGCCCATTGCCCAACCATCCAAACTGACAAAAGCTGATCACTTCATTGCTCCTGCGATCGCTTCCCATTGCTCAGCGATTGATTTCCATAGTATGATCACCCATTCGTTGTTCTGCCTCGTCCAGTGCTAAAGCGTGATCACCCTTTCTTCATGGATTCATTGGCTGATCATGTCGTTGAAGGGCGTGGTCACCTTTTGGCTTTCCATCAATGACCTGCTCATCTTTTGAAAATTTTCCAAAAGCTGATCAGGTTTACTGAAAAGATGATCAGGTGTTTGGAAATGTCAATGTAAGGGCTAAAATTGCACCGCAGGCGAAACTTTTTGCCACTTTCGACCTTCTGTTACCAAGCTGCTGCAAAATAGCGTCGTAGCCCGCAGGTGAAGATTTTTACCGATTTCAGTCTCTTCCATTAGAAAATTACTCTAAAATTGCGCCGCAGGCGAAGCTTCTTTCTGATTTGACCTCTTCTGTTAGCAAGCTGCTCCAAATTAGCGCCGTAGGCAAAATTTTTTACCGATTTCAGTCTTTTCCATTGAAAAATTGCTTTAGAATTGGGCCGCAGGCAAAAATTTTGCAGCTCAGATGTGCGCATTAGGGTATTTGGGTACTGAAATCAGTACTCTTCCAAAAAGTAGTACAAAAGTAGTACAGTAGTACATTTGAAAATAATGTAGTGACAGCCTTCAAAAATCAGTACTGTACTACTAAAAGTAGTACGTCTGGTAACCCTGCCGCTGTCTATAGCCACTCACAATGTAGAATGCCAGCGGCGCCCCAATTGTAGAGGCGCGCCTTATCTACGCTACACAGCGGGGGATCCCCCGCTGGGGTGGACGGCGTCGGTGGCAGTAGTCGCGTGCGTAGACGCCTTTCTCAGCGCGTCTTATATGGACGGCGTACTGTAGGCGCAGCAAAATCAATGGCCGACGGTATTTTCGGAATTTCGCGGAATTTTACAGAGCGTAAGTATTCGGCCAAAATCAGGCTAAATACACCGCAAATCGCCAAACAAACGACGGATTCGCGTTCTGCGGCGTCAGAAAGCCCAGACAACTGTCAACGCAATTTTGAAATCTCGACCCCGGGCGCAATTTGTGGCCGGTTCGGCGCCGAAATCAGCTTCTTTCCCTCGGCACAGTTCCACCTCCTGAGACCAAACTCCAAGAGGCGTTCCATCAATCGCCAAAATCGGGTTAAATGCACCGCAAATCGCCAAACAAACGACGGATTCGCGTTCTACCGCGTCAGAAAGCCCAGACACAACTGTCAACACAATTTTGAAAATTCGACCCCGGGACCCAATTTTTGGCCGGCCGGGTGCCGAAATCAGGGTAAAGGCGTCCCAAATCGCAAAACAAACACCGGATTCGTGTTCAGCGTCGTTGAAAACCCCTGAAACAAGTGAAAACTCAATTTCGAAAATTTGACCCCGGGATTCAAAAATTCGGCGCGGCCGAGATGCGCTACCTCAAAAAGGTCAAAACACTTCGTTTAGACCAACTTTTAACGCGAAACGCGATGCAACGGTCAATTTGCCGCTAAAGGCACGCTTTCCAACCCAAAAATCCACTCAAAGTCCAAAATCCGAATTTTCCGCTCGGGACCCGGGACTTTTGGCACCGCAGATCTCCCGAACGGCGAGACCGATCTCGGCGGTTTTGGCCTCAAATGAAAGGTAATCTAAGTGTCCAGGTCAGAAATTAAATTGGCGAGGATCCACCGTCGCAAGCCCGAGTTACGATTTTTTAAATGTCGGAAAAAAATTCAAAATTTTGAATTTGCTACCGTACTCCCGCGTCGGACCACCTAGGGAGCCCGTTCCAGCGATGCCGCCTAGAGGACCCAAAGGCCTACAACATATCCAAAAATCACCAAATTCGACCCACTTTTGCGAAAGTTGTGGCCTGATTATTTTTTTTTACTTAGCAAAAATTCGAATTTTTGAATTTTCGCAAAATTCTTCCACCGCCGAAATTTTTTCACCCCCCGAGCACGCTGCGCGTCGTCCTAAGCTATCTTTTAAAAAAAAAATTGGCCCCCTAGGTGCTTCGTAGCGAGCGCTAGCCCCGAAGGTGTTAACTGTGGGCTTTTACCACTCCTATAGCACTCCTTCGCTTTTCAAGCGGCGGAGTGCCAAAAACTAGTTTTTGATTAAAAAATTAACTCAGGTCCAGTTTTTTAACCAGGTAAAAAACAAAAAGTAACTCAGCTCCAGTTTTTGGCACTCCGCCCCGACG
Organism: Linhomoeus sp. GSCO2_2; assembly: GCA_030248115.1. Classification (NCBI taxonomy): domain Eukaryota; kingdom Metazoa; phylum Nematoda; class Chromadorea; order Monhysterida; family Linhomoeidae; genus Linhomoeus; species Linhomoeus sp. GSCO2_2. Next base: position 48,227 of record JASAMZ010010844.1, read on the forward strand.
AAGTCGGCGGAGAGCAGTAGGCAACCGGAGGGAAGGTGCTTTCTACGTGCTCGCCTAACTTTCGCTAGGAGTAACCGATTCACAAGCGGTTTTTTGCGTTCGATAGCCCTGGTGGATGCGCAGGGTGGAAAGGAACCTAGAAAATTCCGGTAATGGAAAAATTTTTTGAAAATTCAAAAATTCAAATTTTTACTAAGTAAAAATAATTCAGCACCCCGCCATTTTCCCTACACTTGATCAAAATTCACCATTTTTGGATATGTTGTAGCCCTTGGGGAGGCGGACTTGGGAAATCAAAAATTGGAAAATTTGGACGCGGCACGGCCGGGTTACGGTAGATTCAAATTTTGAGTACCCGATTCCGGCCGTTCAAAAAATCATATCTCGCGATTTACTGGGCCGATCTGGCTGAGATAAAATTTCCGGCCGGCGTCTGGATGTGCTCTTTCATTTAAGACCGAAACCGGCAAAATCCATCCAGCCGATCGTGAGCTAGGCGGGGGCAATGGGTTTCCGTTCGGGACCAAATTTGGGGATTGTTGCATTTGACCGGTTTTTTCGCCGAAACGCGTGGTTCTACCGGGAAACGGACACCGTCAATCATTTCTACGCTAAAATCTGGCCCGGAAACATAATTTTCGGTTTTTCGAGCTACCGTAACCCGGCCGCGTCGAATTTTTGAATCCCGGGCCGAAATTTTCAAAATCGAGTTGACAGTTGGTTCGGGGGTTTTCGAGGTCGGGGAGTTCGAATTTCGCGTTAGTTTTGCGATTACTGTTCACTTTCGACCCTTTTCGGATGGTTTAGGGTGGGTTTGTGGCAAAAATTTGAAATCCCGGGGTAGTATTGAGGTGTAGCGCGGTGTAGCGGTACGGTCGAAACAAGTTCGGACCAATAGGTTTAGGGCCTTTTGGCACCGGTTGTGTGCTTGCGAGCGCTCTTGGAGATGGCGAGCGCCATAATTGTTGGTTTGAAATGCCGCGGTGGTGTCGCCCTTCTGTGCTTAGCGAAGTCGGCCTCCTTACCTGTTTCAGAAGCGCCATCTATTAGCGCGCTTCTTCCCCGCTCGGTGCACAGATGCGTTCTTGTGCGCGCGGCTGACCATTTGCCAGTGCATGGCCGTCGCTGTCGCGATGAAGCCGCCGCGCGTGTGTGCCTCAAGCTGATACGCCACGCAGCACCCAATGAGCGAGCGTAGGTCAGACGCGTTTTGATTGCCCGTCGGAGTAGGCGTGGCTTAGTTGCTTGTTGTTCCTTGCACCATTCCTCCGCGGAACGCGGATTTAGTCTTTATCTGCCATCTTCTAGAAGTCTCTTGTGGAGGTGCAGTTTGAAGATGCGGCTCAGTCGTTGTGTTTTGCTTTGGCGTAGTGTAGTAGCTTCTAGAAATAGCTGCGGTGCGTACGCCTATCGGCAGCGGGGTCAAATTCGAGATTGTTGCGGCGAACTTAGTGTGTTCTATGTGAAGTGATGATTATTCGCCTCCTTGCGAACTCGCCGCCAAATTCGCTTGATAGCTTTGTGCGGCGCGCGCGCGTAGAATTGTTGTCACAGAGTGAGCGGCGGTTGAAGAGCATTCTACCCAATTTAGGGTAAATCGTGCGAAGCGGCGAGGCGCCCATTCCTCTCCCCAATGGGTACCCACTGTGTCCTTTGTGACAGCCCTCCCCGCTCTCCCAAATAGACAAATGATACTCAAGTGCACACGATCGCTCGCTACTGTACCTGTCGTTATATTCCGCAACTTTGGCGCCGTATCCTCCGTCACTTTAGGTAGGCGAAACTGTTGAAGTCGTAGTGTTTTGATCCGTCACCTAGCATCTCAGATGTTCGCGTTATTGTAGCCGCCGTATTCTCTGCTGCTTACAGTTCATACGTAGTTCTGTGCTTCTTTCTCTTTCCCCTACTGTTGCTAGTGCGAATCGAGAATTTCAACTTGGCTCTATTGGTGTGCGCGCCATGCTCTGTTTGTTCGCTTGTCATCCTTGCCACAGTTGGCGCGCCGATGTTCATCTTGCTTTCCGTAGTAGTGGCTGACGCGATATAGAAGAGTCGCCTTGCGATGGAGAAAGAATCGCACCGCACTGGCATGCGCAATACCATAGTTTGTGGTTGAAAAACCCTCTTGGAGAGAACAATAGGCTGACGAATACGCGTCAAAGAGGAATGAAATGAATCAAAGGAGAACATCACGAGGGTTTCGGACACCTTTTGGGACAGTTGGGCTTCCTGTGGCCCCTTTTGCCGCAAATTTTGCATTGATTAGGCGGATGGGCGGCGGCTCGTCACAGCGCATCGATCCAAAGAAGACTTCCTAAAGAGATACAGGAAGCAAGTACAAGAAACATGCCAATCGGGAAGCAAGTATAACGAACATGCTATGCCAATCAGGCGGAGTGCCACGTTGACACTCGCGGAGTGTCACGTTTAACTAGTTTAACTAGGTAAAAAACAAAAATTAACTCAGGATTACTTTTTATATGCATCGCTAGTACTGGCAACATGCGCTGGAACGTGAACGTACAACGGCCCCTCTTTGCACCGAGCTGGAACGTGCAACACGATAGGGAAGTAAGCACCGTGTTGGAAGCAGTGCCCAAACGCAGTCGAACAGTCATGAACTTGTTGGCCCTAGCCAGACTTGTCCTGGCTGGCTAGTACACAGCGCTGTACCACAATTCTGGATGGGGTTTTCAGATCTTTCCTCCAAAACCAGCCTAACGCATCCGAAAAGGACTGAAACAGACGAAGAATCGCAAAAGTGGCGCGACATTCGACATTCCCGACTCCGAAAATACCTTAAACACCTCTCTTCTATCGTGTCGGGGGTCCGCTCGCTCGTACGGTCGCTCATTGCGTGCTACGTGGCGTATCAGCGGCGATTTCATCGCGACAACGACGGCCATGCACTGGCAAATGGTCAGTCACGCGCACAAGGACGCATCTGTGCACCGAGCGGGAAAGAAGCGCGCTAATAGATGGCGCTTCTGAAACAGGCAAGGAGGCCGACTTGGCTAAGCACAGAAGGGCGACACCACCGCGGCATTTCCAAGCAACAATTATGGCGCTCGTCATCTCCAAGAGCGCTCGCAAGCACACAACCGGTGTCAAAAGGCCCTAAACCTATTGGCCCGAACTTGTTTCGACGGTCCCGTTACACTACACTCAATACTACCCTACACACCTCTCTCTACACCTCAATACTACCCCGCTACACCTCAATACTACCCTACACTACACTACACCTCAATACTACCCCGGGATTTCAAATTTTTGCCACAAACCCACCCTAAACCATCCGAAAAGGGTCGAAAGTGAACAGTAATCGCAAAACTAACTCGAAATTCGAACTCCCCGACCCCGAAAACCCCCGAACCAACTGTCAACTCGATTTTGAAAATTTCGGCCCGGGATTCAAAAATTCGACTCGGCCGGGTTACGGTAGCTCGAAAAACCGAAAATTATGTTTCCGGGCCAGATTTTAGCGTAGAATCGATTGACGGTGTCCGTTTCCCGGTAGAACCACGCGTTTCGGCGAAAAAACCGGTCAAATGCAAAAATCCCCAAATTTGGTCCCGAACGGAAACCCATTGCCCCCGCCTAGCTCACGATCGGCTGGATGGATTTTGCCGGTTTTGGTCTTAAATGAAAGAGCACATCTAGGCGCCGGCCGGAAATTTTATCTCAGCCCGATCGGCCCAGTAAATCGCGAGATATGATTTTTTGAACGGCCGGAACCGGTTTCTCAAAATTTGAATCTACCGTAACCCGTCTGTGCCGCGTCCAAAATTCCCAATAATGAAATCCCTGGCCCGCCTCCCCAACAGCTACAACATATCCAAAAATGGTGCATTTTGATCAAGTTTTGCGAAAATGGGAGCACAAACAATTTTTTTTACTTAGTATTGAATTTTTGAATTTACAAAACAATTCCATTACCGGAATTTTCTAGGTTCCTTTCCACCCTGCGCATCCACCAGGGCTATCGAACGCAAAAAACCGCTTGTGAATCGGTTTGGTTTAGCGAAAGTTATGAGGGGGCACAGAAACCTTGTTCCCTCCGGTTGCCTACCTACTGCTCTCCGCCGACTTCGTCGGGGCGGAGTGCCAATAAAAGCAATAGAACCGTCGCTCCTTTGGAAGGCGGTGAACTCTAATGAATTGTCGTATTAGCATACGTGTAACCGGGGGGGGGGGGGGTATGGGGGGGGGGGGGGGGGGGTAAGCCCCCCCCCCTAGCCGAAAGTGTACCCCCCCCCCATACCCCCCCAGGTACCCCCCTCCCGCCTTCCCCAAAAGACCCCCCCCCCCTAGAATTTCAAAAATGTTCGCCTGCGGCGCTTAAAAATGGCAAAAATTTAGCCTGCGGCACATCAAGATAGCAAAATTTTCGCCTGCGGCGCTATATTTTGGACGTTTTTGACAAAAATTAAGCGATTTTTCGCACTTTTTGGCATATTTTTGCAAAATATGCTCATTTTTCATTTTTGGTATTTTTTTGGCAAAATTTTTAGGCCATTTGACCCCCCTCCAGGGGTCTCAGACCCCCCCCCCCCCCCCACCCCTGAGGGGTCCTATACCCCCCCCCCCCCCCCCCCCCGACCCTCCCCCCTGGCCGGTTGGCGCTTACACGTATGCGTATTAGTACATTACAGTACATTCTATCGAAACTTGTATTGGCAACATTTGTCGACCCTGGAAAAGACCGCTATGTTGATCGCGGTTCCAGGATTTAGTGGGACTACTGTGTTAGGTAGGTGCAGTTCATTTGCACAACCCAGCTTTTGATGGTCACAACTGATGATGCCACCAACCAACAAATCAAGCACTAGCTGTCAGTACTAGCACCAGCACTGCACCGAACACTGGTGTCGTCATGATTTCAGGAACAGTATCTATAGGTAGGTCGTCGCATACCGCACATCCTTCGTTACGCAGTTCCACATACATGTACTCATCACATCGGCAGATCTGTAGCCACTTCAGATTATGGGTAACAGTCAACTCGCTCTTCGAAAGCGACAAGAGATGCAGTCGTCATAGACATCTGTTGGAATGAGCCTGTTTTACCTACACGGATTAAATAAGTATGCGCACCATGTGGAGGCGGATGAAGAGAACAAGATGTGCTGACTACATTGTGTAAAGAAAAGACATACGTGTAACATGATGCATTTCTGGCTATCATAGGCTTTCGGTGCGCTTTGTCGTCATTCCTTTTGTTGTTTTGGAGAAGTTTTTTGAATTGTTGATGAGACGCCTAGTGTTCGGCTAGTGAGCGGCTAGTGCAAACTTTCAATTAGGGTTTGTCGCTCCTCTCCACACAAGTTGAACACCCGAACGACGACGATGCCGCAGTGGCAGATCGACTATTGCGTGATAGTCGCCCTTGGGGCGACAGTTTCACTCGGCTACGCGTACAGCGAGCCATCGATTGAACCTGCCGACTGCAGCGAGCTGTCGGATACAGAGTACAGAGTCGTCCACAAGTACTTTGACGAAGAAGAAGACAAGAGGCCGGGGCTGCGCCTCTGCAGGGCCGGAGGCTGCCAGACCTTCGCTGTACTGAATGCTACTTGGAACAAACCAGTTCGTGACTCATTTACGTTCGTTTCCTGTCGTCTTTGTCAAATCAAAGCAATCGCACATTACACCGATTTGCCTGCACGCTTCAGCGTAGCATCGCCGGGCAACGCCAGCGCTACCAATGCTCCGCCAAGAGGGTCAGCGGCAGAAATTTTGCAGGTGAACGTTGGTTGGGGTGGGGGGGGGGAGGGGGAGGGAGGGGAACTGAAATGAGGAATGGACACACGACGCACGCAAGCAAGGAAGCTAGCCGAGTTCTGTCTGATTACATCAACCAGAGGCCGAGCAGAAAATAAATGGTGTGCAAATTAGGGTAGGCTAAACGGACCGCAAGCTTATGTCTGGACCGCAATTTCCTGGAGGCCATTCAAAGTTCTAAGTTTTCTACTTGTGTGTGAGGTTGTTTCTTCAGTGTTTGGAAAGCTCATAGCCGCCGTGGATGATTTGAAAGCTCTGATCGAAGAAAATGTGAAGAACGGACTCGGCCACACAGAGATGACGGCCGCTGACGACTCTTATGACAATCTGAAGGAGCAACTCGCCCGACTCGCGACCTCCGCTAGCTCATTTAAGTGCTATGCGATTTGCACCGTCTCAATGTTTCCGCCTGCGAACAGACAGATCGGTAGGAGACCGTTTGATGAGAAGCCTTTCATGTATGTTCTGTCTGATGACATGTGACTCGTTTCCTGAGGTGACGCACTGTATTTAGAAGACCTGCGTGACGACGCGGTGAACATCGTGGATACACTCACGCAGGGAGATATGAGAGGGGAAGCTTTCAAATGGATGACCGATGTGGTGGACAGATTCGGCCACAGAATGGTGGGCGAAGCGAGTCTGGATCAAGCCATCAACTATGTCGTCAGCATGGCGAGCACGGAAGGTGCGACGACGACGACGACGACGACGACAAACACAAACGCAACGTTTGAATAACCTCTAGGGTTCGATAACGTGCACACCGAAGATGTGCCCGGTTTGGCCAACTGGGTTCGTGGAAACGACACTGCTGAGCTAATCGGTGAGCTCAGTTGAAGCAACAATTTGAAACTTTCTATTTTAGCTCAATTGAAGTATTGCCCTAGAACCAAGAAAGCAGAAGCTGCAATTGTTGGCCCTGGGCAACACGGTTCGTGGTGAAGTGACAGCTGAAGTTGTCGTCGTGACAAGCTTCGACGAACTCGAGCGGCTTGGAGCCACGGTGTGTGGTCCGGTATTTGGGGTTTCAGAGGCAAAACTCCGCGTCTCTCCTCCACACCCCCCCCCCCCTCTCCCTCCAGTCATCTACTGCATCACAGTATTGAAAAGATTCTGGCCAGACAATGTGGCGCTCGAACACACACACACAAGTGTGATCGTGTTTTATGGATTTCAGAACGTCAAAGGAAAGATCGTGGTATACAATCAGCCGTGGATCAATTACCCGAAGAGCGTGAAATATCGCAAATTTGGAGCATTCAGAGCATCAAAATTGGGGGCAGTGGCCGTGTTGATCAGAAGCGTCACGAGCTTCTCAATCAGAAGCCCGCATACCGGCTCAGCGAACTACACAAATGAAGGTGAATACAATAGAACAAACAACATAAGTGTAACACAGAGTAGTGTAAACGAACTTGAATATTAGCAAATATTAGAGATGATGATATTTATTACTTCAATAAAATGTTTAAATTGCGTGAGAATAGCTAAACAACCATGCTCGTGTTTACACTCAAGAAGAAATTTGGTACATATAAGAAACTCTTTATGTAGACACAGTTAACATGAGACAAACACCTAAAATCATTCTAACCTGTTATAGTCATTGTGCATCTCATGAACCGCTTCTATTAAACACCATTTTATAGACGTTCCCAAAATTCCCATGGCTTGCATATCTGTGGAGGACGCTCGCTTCTTGCACCGTCTATACAAGAATGGCACCAACATGAAAATCCATTTAAAAATTGAGTCCCATCAAAATGGGGAGATTACTTCCAGAAATGTTATCTTTGACATCACTGGAGGTACCCACCCTAATGAGGTAGTCGTTCTGAGCGGCCACTTGGATAGCTGGGACGTGGGACAGGTGGTTGGGTTACGAAGTTAACAAGTTGATCTCTCACTTTTGGAGTCAAAACTGGATAATGGACAGAAGCGACACGACGTAAGGTGGAGTACGATGCGCTGAGAAAACTGCGCATTATTCAGCCTATCAACATATCGTACATACGTTGGTCCAAGGTCTGTTTTGGAAGTGCAAAGTTGATACAGCTTTCTTATCCTTCCGCACAGTTTTTTTTTCTTGTTGTCACAATTTAGATTTTTGACCCCAAAGCAGTTTGTCTCAGGGAGCAATGGATGACATGGGAGGGTGTGCTGTGTCCTGGCAAGCACTCAAGGCGCTAAAGAAGTACTACGCGCAAACTGGTATTAAAGATGATCGCGTGGAATCAGCAGTGCGGTAACAGTGACAATAAACTTGCAGGAACTCGTCCCAAGCGCACAATTAGAGTCATTTTGTGGACAGCTGAGGAATTTGGCGTTAAAGGCGCCAAGGTGTATTACGACGCTCGGAAAGCAGAAAATAGTGAGAAATTCGTCTTTGTCTCCGAGTCGGACGCTGGCGCTTGGAAGTGAGCAACGAAGATTCTGGGTAAACTTTCTAACTACTTAATTGCTCTTTCATTCAAAATTAACCAATGCTCTCAGTTGTGGCATCATGTCGGTCTCATTCTATACAGGATGTCTGATAGGTATTTACATACATGTAATAATGCAGTGGGCTAGGTGAGCTAACGCTTGAATCGCTCATCGTCTATAGGCCTGACTCAATCTCAAAAGCTCGATTGCCCTTCTCTGGAAACGAACAGCAGAAGCAAATTTTGAAGGACATCATCTTGGAGCTGCTAATTCCGAATCAGATACTTGTCAGTGTCGACAACGGAAGCCCAGGATACATGGTAGGGGAAATTGCGGTGAATATGTTACCGTGACTACCCGGATCCAGTGAAAACCCGGATATCCGGGTTTTCACTGATCGACTTAGTGAAAACCCGGATATCCGGGTTTTCACTGACGGGTTAGTGAAAACCCGGATAATGTCAAATTATCCGGGTTTTCACTGAAAGTTTAGTGAAAACCCGGATATGCGAGATTTCGTGGGAGGTTCGTGAAAATCATGATACTTGTGTTTTCATCAACCTTTTCGAAGAAACAGCAAACAGCCTAGAAATCGACCCTTGTATAGTTTACAACACTGCTGACGAAACACGTGCTTCTGAATGGCAAATCGCGCTGTTTGTTGCGCGAAACAAGCGTCGTGGAGTGCGAAACGTGTGATCTTGGCAATACCTTGCATCTTTGCCGAATCGGCCCTTTCCCAATGCGCATGATTTTCGCATGATTTGCGGCCAATTGTACGTCTGGTTCAACGGGGGGGGGGGAGCGAAGTGTACGGGGAATGTGCATCCCGTTTACAGCTTGCACGCAACTGAAAGCTGTCGCAAGCGTTAGTAGGGAGGGGGCACAGCCGGCCTAAGCAGGAGGCGAAGCATATGGAGGAGTGTTCACCCCACTTACAGTTTGCACTAAAACTCGGTCGACGTCGCGCCTGGCGGGTCTCAACTGAGGCTTAGCGCGACCACCAACTTCAGGGCGCGCTCCGCGCGCCCTGAAGTCGGTCACCGGTCGCGTTAAGCCTAAGTTTCGACCCGCCAGACTGCGACGCCGACTGACTCTTGTGGACTGTGGGCGCAGGGCGAGCCTAAGCATAGCCTGATTTGGAAGGAACCAAACGGCCTACAGGCAATAGAAATATAGTTATAACAGTGTATTGCGCGATTTTGAGCATATCGGAGAATTATCCGGGTTTTCCCTAACCGATCAGTGAAAACCCGGATATCCGGGTTTTCACTAACTCAACAGTGAAAACCCGGATATCCGGGTTTTCACTAACCAACTCAGTGAAAACCCGGATATCCGAGTTTTCACTAAAGACGGGTTCTCCCGGTCACAAATATACCTAACCACCTACATACTTAAGTGTGATTCAACAAGTCTCTTTAAAAAAGCGGAGTGGTTTTGAGCTTTGAATTTTTACTGAGATTGTAGCAAGGCCCTTTCCGGTTTCGTGCAGCGTCTTTGACTCTCCTCGCGACTATTCTACATGGAGTGGTCTTGCTACGCAACATTGGTATCGCTCGGGTTTAATTCTTTACACTAACAAAATCATCTTTTCAGACTGAATTTAAAAAAAGACACTGGAATCTAACTAAGGTAAAACTAAGGTTCATTGTGAGCTTGATTTGATGTTGGCTTGCAGTGAGCTCTTCAGCGATGTCAAGACCGCCGCTCTGCAACGCACGAGTGCCAAGATATAACAAACCAAAATCTGCAGTTTTCATCGCGTTTTGGTTACTGTAGCCATCTCATTGACATTTTGAAACTTTTTGTTGTCGGATTCTTGCTCCGGAGGTCGCGCGCTTCATTTTGATATGCGATTTGACTAGGTTCGATGAAGTTTTGACTTTTCGCGGACATTACTTCGGGATACTGTAGCGCACAATTTTTAAAACTTGTCATATTTCGACGTCACAGTTCGCGAGAGTAGTCCGAGGGCTACCCGTCGATGTGTCGAACTCAACCCAGCGACGTCAGACAAGCGAGTTATTAAGCCCGAAGCAAGCGTGTCGTTTCCAGTTTTCGACGCGTTTTGGTTACTGTAGCTCTCTGTTTAAACTTTTGAAACTTTTTGTTGTCGGATTCGTGCTCAGGAGCTCGAGCGCTTGACTTTGATCTGCCATTTGACTAGCATCGGTCAACTTTTGTCTTAAAATGGACCTCACTTTGGGATACTGTAGCGCGCGAGTTTGAAAACCTATTCAAGTTTTGAACACTCAGATGGCGAGAGTACTCCGAGGGCTACCCGTCGATGTGTCGAACTCAGCCCAGCGACGTCAGACAAGCGAGTTATTAAGCCCGAAGCAAACGCGTCGTTTCCAGTTTTCGACGCGTTTTGGTTACTGTAGCTCTCTGTTTAAACTTTTGAAACTTTTTGTTGTCGGATTCGTGCTCAGGAGATCGAGCGGTTCACTTTGATATGCGATTTGACTAGCTTCGGCCAACTTTTGTCTTAAAATGGACCCTACTTTGGGATACTGTAGCGCGCGATTTTGAAAACTTATTTCGGTTTCGACCACTCAGGTGGCTAGAGGAGTCCGCAGGCTACTCGACGATGTCTCAAACTCCACCCTACGACGTCAGACGAGCGAGTTATTAAGCCCGAAGCGAGCGTGACACACGCACGTACGTACGCACGCACGTACCCACGTACGCGCGCCGAGCTCTTGATAGGGTTCGCTCGGCTGAGGCCGAGCGAAATAAATATTTGGCAAATCCTTGTCTGCCAACTAATGTGCTGAAACATACCTTGGCTCACAGTATTGCTTACAAAAGGCAAGTTAGCAAAGCAATTGTTGTCTGGCCAGTGGTAAATGTTTGCACAGAGTTGTCTCCTGGTTTGTTAAATATTGTAACTGTAATAAAGCTAATTAAACTGGAATAGAGCTACTGGAATGTATCACACAAGAATGTTTGTTTGTCTATCGTACACAGATGGACGTTCGCTTCTGGGCTGCCGATGGTGTGGCCTCGGCCATCTATCTCCACAGGGGGCGCCTTGATTACTACATGAAGTTTCACCACTCCTATGGAGACACAGTCAATGTCCAAACTCCGGAAGACCTCGACTACTCTGCGGCTATGTTTGCTGTCATTGCACACGCAGCTGCTGAAGTCATGAAGCCTGTTCCTTGATTGATCTTGCTTGATCCTGCATGAATATGGGCTAAATAACACCAGAGTGTTGTATGGGAGAAATGCTACCAACATATAGAAATCGAGCACTCGCGATAGCTGCTGTGCTTCCGAACGCGCTGCTCTGAAAGCTGTTGCTAGGTTTTCTAGACCAAGTTAGTTCTTGGCGTCTCAATCACAACATTCTCCAGCCGACAAATTTTCAATCCCAGGAACTACAAACAAACGAAATATGAATGCCACCAGAATAACACACAAGCTCCAAAAGGAACCCATACATAGCTCTACGTCAGCAACTATTCTCAGATGCCTCGTCCTGTTCTAAATGCGTATTTGGGTTGCCTTTGTGAATAGACAATTGGACCGCCTTTGAAACACCATACCAGAATCGGGCATGATAGTCAAGTTCAGTTTGAGCTGTGAAAACTCCGAACTGTAGGCGGACAAAGAATCATATCGAACTGTCGTCGTTTGCTCGGTCACATTTCATCAATTCGTTGCAGTTTAAGCCTGCATTTTAGTGAGAACTGTTTCATGGTGCAGTTGTACAGGACGGTGTCGCTGATCAGCGAGAAAGCTACCTTCTTTCAAGACAGCCTTCGCTTAAGCTTTGGATTTTACTGTTGCTTGATCGAAACCTTTTGCTTGAGAGACGTTTTGGCTTAGCGTCATGTTTGTGCTTACGATATTGTTTTGCCCAGGCTTGGGACATGGTTGTGTAGCGCCAGCCCATGCACAGGTAGCAGAACTGCCATCATGGCAAGTATTTTAGGCGGTGTCTTAGCTCCGTTCTACCTAACGCGAGAAAATGTGCTGTTTTCACTAATATGCAGGCGTTACATGTAACAAATACACTCAAAGCAGTCGCCAACGGATGCTCTGGCAACTGGCGCTTCTAGCAGCTGCGGCTGCTGCATACGAGCCACCGCTTACGAAAGAGAAGTGCAGAAATGAGTTGGCCGGGAGCGAGTATGAATTGGGCGCGTGGTACAAGGACATTATGGCTGGATATGACAAGCCCTACATCAAGCTTTGCTTCTCATATGGATGCCGGAGCTATTTCTTACACACCGCCGCGTACAAAAACATCGTCAGTAAGAGAACAATTCCTTGACTGACCATTTTGTTCGGTTGGGTGGTAGGCATACGTGTAGCCGGGGGGGGGGGGGGCTTGGGGGGAGAGGGTAAGCCCCCCCCCCCCCCCCCCCCCCCTAGCCGGAGGTGGGCCCCCCATACCCCCCAGGTACCCCCCTCTCCTACTTTCCAAAAGACCCCCCTGGGATTTTCAAAAATTTTTGACTGCGGCGCTTAAAAATAGCAAAATTTTTGCCTGCGGCGCTATATTTTGGACGTTTGGCACTTTTTGGTTTATTTTTCAAAATTGTCTCTAGTTTTGGTTTTAGGTCATTTGACCTCCCCCCCCCCCCCCCCCCTCCGGGGTCCCTAGACCCCCCCCCCCCCTGAGGGGTCCTATACTCCCCCCCCCCTCCCCGGTTGGCGGCTACTCGTATGGTTGTAGGTAAGCATATGGTATGATGCAAATCGTGTTCCACAGCTTGAAGGCTTAGACCGGGTTATTAAAAGGATAATGCCAAGGAACCCTTTTAAGGTTCAAGTGTCTCTAGATCTATATGCCTAGGTAATCCACATTATTATCATATCGCAGTCGGTCAATTAGTCGAAACTAAAAATCAAGTGCGGTGTCTACACAGAGCGACGGATACACGGTCTTCGATGGCATGGCAGGCGTCGAGCAGGCGAAGGAACTACGCAAGCTGTACGCCTGCTCCGCGAAACGCGTTGGCGGAAATAACCAGGAAGGTAGAATTACGGATTATATGCCTTGTGAAAGCGACAACAGTCAAATTGTGGGGGGGGGGGGGTGAGTGGGTGGGTGTAGGGTGGATGAAGTTGGGATGGGGAACAAACGACAGAAAACATGTGTCGCAGAGTGGCAATACGCGCCAAATTTATTCTTGCTGTCAATCACCCCCCCCCCCCTCCCCCCCTCCCCCCATGTGCACCCTCCCCCCCCCCCCCATTATCCTTCCCCCCCCCACCCCTAATTCGGACATGCATACGTAAGCATAACACCCCGTCAATTTTACTTGCACGGTATTACTACTACCCCTCTACACTTCAGTTGCCCAGAAGGTGTTCGCGGCCGTGGAAGACTTGCAGGCTCAAATGCAGCTTCACATCACCAATAAGATTGGTCTGCAGGAGATGACCACTCCAGACGCCGCCTTCCTTCTGAAGAGGAGGTTAAATGGTAACACGGATGGGGTGCGATGCGTCGAGATCTGCACTCTCACTGTTTACCATCCATTGACGGGCCAAATGGGTGAGTGTCGTGCTGCTATTTCATGCCGCGCCTCCAGTATGTATACTATTGCGCGCTACATACCACGAACCTATGTATGTAGGTATCTACTTGCGACTTTGTTGCTGTTGGCTGGTTGAAGTGTGGACAGTGGAAGGGACTCTGAAGGGAAGAGTAGCGTTGAGAGGGGAGGGAGGGGGGGGGGGAATTTGGGGTAAAGAGCATGCTGTCTGCAACCTCCCTACAGAGTAGGATGGGGATCGAGTAGGATGGGACCTACAAAGTAGCATGAGGGGGGGGGGGGGGTCGAGAAGCGGGGGTGGGGGGTGTTGCGCGGATTAACCTTAAACTGCAAAATAATACAACCGGCATTGTTGACATTAGTCATCTATTTAGTCGAGAGTGTGTCAGACGACGTCTAGCTCAATATCGACTGGCGGAAGAAGAGGCTAAGCATGCAATGAAAGAGCGATTAAACGTGATACTTACCATAGCTTGATGGGTGGTTAAAAGTACAGCAGCGACTGAAGCAGATTCGATGAGCTATCAATTCACCCGTGCCAAAGAAAACTGGGCTAACGATTGGTTGCTCAGACAGGGCGGCTCTCTACTAGAAGGCAACACCAAGTCAAAAGCTGCCAAACGTCACTGCTCCGATTCCGGACCGCCTTCTAAATTTCTAAATTGACGGGTTGACCGGGAAACTTTGTTTTGAGCGAGCGAGAACATAAGATTTACGTGAATTGAGCAGTCAAATATGTATGTACATACATTGTGCGTTCTCTCTCCCCACTTCGCATCCCTTCCGTCTGCACTAAGGTACACAGTTGTTCTTGCATGGACTAACCCCCCCCCCCCCCCCCCCCCCCACCAACCAAACTACATCAACGGTACCACACTTCTCCCATACAGTAATGGGGACATCTCATTCTATACCATTCGTACCCCACTTCTGCAAATGGCCTGATTTGCCCCACAAAAGCAATTAGCTAAAAGAGTCTTTATCTCTCTGGGACTCTGGCATCGTTGCATATCCATAGGTACCTGCTATTGTTGCCACACAACAGATTGCTCGCCTTCTTTTGTGAAATCGCAGAGTCGTGCCATAAAAACGCTCGTTAAAAGGTGTTGCATTACGTCCATCAAATGTGTTTGCACTAGCTTTACGATGCGGTTTTCTGAACAAAACGTCTTAGCTTCTAGTCGACTTTTTGTACAATTCTGTCTTCCGCAAACAACTCCAACCCACCACGTCGATATGGGCGCTGTGTTACAATACACAGAAAAACTTGCTGAAAAAAGTCGCGAAGCAATGTACCTATGCGCGCAATTATGTACAGTGCTTCTTTCACTGCAGTTTACACATCTACAGACAAAGTCAGGTTTAGCGCATCTTAGGCAGCTGCTCTTGCATTTATGTGGAGGGAATGTATCGGGCGTTCGATACAGTAGCAAAATCGGTCAACGCGCGCCAGAGAAACTTGAAGTCAAGTTGGGAGAGATTGTTGGGACACTCTGTACAATAAACCTAGCATACCTAAGAGACATTTCCCCGCCCCTTGCCATCGACATAAGCCACTATCTATCTTAGTTGAGCCGAACTTTGAACTTCCCATCAGAAAGCTGTAGGCGTACGTATATATGGCAGTTGGTTCCATGCATGCATCATATGCCTGAGTAGCCTTTACAGCCAGCGCTCGCTCTGTCTCGCTCAATCACATAATATTATGTGGCACAGTACGTAGTTCAGCGAAATAGACTGGCGGTCGATCTATACCAGTACAGCAGCTTGTTCTGCCAGAATGTCGTATTTCTTTCTTCGCTGCTTTTTCCAGATGCCAATCAAACAGTTGATTTTAACGATGGCCGTGCTCCTTTTAATGACAGTTGTTTCACTGTGGCATATTCAGCCCAAGCGCGTCTATCTCTACAGAAACCAACAAAATGACCAAAAGACTACTCGCAGAATCACCACTGTTGCTGCCACAAGCACAGTGGCGACTATTGCTACGCCCAACCGGATCAGGACAGACAATTACAAGGTGTGCCTGTGTTGCAGCTTTCAACAGCTTGTTATAGTACTACTATAGTAATGAGCTCAGAAGACAGAGCATTCTTTTCAGGCCTTAGTTCGCAGTGTCTACTATCTGCCTGACAAAGCTGAAATCAGGCTTGTTGTCGTGCGCTCTTGCATGCAGAACGATATGGAGTTCTGGCTAAGGCTCAGTTTGAAGAATGGCACAACAGTGACCACCAAGGCTGAATGGGACATGCTTAGCAAGGAGTGCCCGTGGAAACACAGCGTCAGGTGCATATGGGTTGGCTACTACGCCAAGTTGTCCGCACCAGCGAATTTCGCCTTCGCATCGCCGATCTACCTGGGTTTGAGTCCAAGAAACCAATCTGTTCTGCTTCCAAAGACAACTACGATTGTCCCAGAATCGAAACATGTCAGGAAACGTCACTTCATGGCCATCTGCATGCAGCCAGTTTTCTTGTTCGCAGACTGGCAAATGTTGGTCCAGTTCACGGAGATGTGGCTTATAAATGGGGCTACAAAGTTCTACTTTTATGCCCAGTCTATAACCACTGAAGTTGAAAAAGTAATTGAGGTTTACAAAGGGGACGGAGTCGACTTTGAGGTGGTGGACTGGGGAACCATGCCCATCTTCAAAGATGGGACGGATCCAAACACTCTGGTTTACAGGTACTGCAGTAGGTATTGTAGTGAATGCCCGATTCTGTGGATGTATCTGCAGAGAGTTTTAGAATATGCGTTTCTGTGTGCAGCGCAGTGCACTATTGACAGTGCAAATTCATGAGTTGTGAGAAAGATTGCGGGATATGTTTCGCTGAATGGGGTTAGCCATGGGCAAGCAATAAGATTTGCGGCAAAATGTATGTGAATTCTGGATTCGAATGCACAAGACCATTGGAGTGTGTCAAATTTGCCTCCAATGTTAAGTGTAGTGTAGTCTGAACAGGTATTACCTATAGGGCAGAAGTCGTCAGCGCCATCAATGACTGCGCCCTGAGAGCTCGCAACGAGGCAGAGATGGCGGCCTTTGTAGACATGGACGAAATCCTACTGAGGACCCAGCCAGATTTCAACTCAACCAAACCTTACTATTTAAGGCCTCTCTTGGAGAAACTTTCTAACAGAACAGGCACTAACAGCAAACTCGGAGCTTTTCTGTTTCGTGGTGGCTACGCCTTCACAATGAGGCGCAACTGGACGGCAGAGCAGAACATGCCACTACAGGTATTATCAGATCCAATCATGAAATTTAGACTGTGTTTGTAAACGCACCAGTTCATTACACATTCCATCAGCCAATAAGACTTCTTTCCACTGTTGGTAGACCCTGTGGTGCAAACGATACCAATTCAGAATGTCGACTTAAACCACCTCAAAGAATTCGATGCCCAGGACTACATTTATAATCCAGGCGCTCAGAGCAAAGTGGTCGCCAACCCATATCTCCTGTACCGGACACACATCCACTTTGTGATAGATTATGAGAGATCCATCAAGGTACTCAGTTTAGGGTACTGCATTGCTTTGCATGACAATGGTTGGCTCTCTAATGTACAGTACGTCTAACGCAAACTTCACACACACATAACTAAGCTAGTGATCTAGGATATCGAACACAAAATTTCATCATCCAAGAACTTTGGGGGGGGGGGGGGGGGGACGCGCAAATTGAAAGTTTCCAAGTATATAGTCCTGTATAAGTAGATTACCCACAACACATCTGCAAGCACTCAACATTTGAACAGACGGTCATAGTGCCGCCAAACTTGGCGCGACTCTACAATCTTCATCTCTACAAGAGGCACTTTGAGAAGCGAAAGACCTTCAAAGTGACGTCTGCTGCCAAAGTAGCAGAGACAATGGAACTGAATTGGAAAACTCGTGTGGGGAGAACTGGCCTTGAAGGGGTGGTAGTGCCTAACAGAGGAAAAGCAGTGATGGAGCAGATGGGCTATTGCAAGGATTTCCTTTGGTACAAGAAGAGATCCAGTGTCTGCACAGCAGTTCAGCTCTGCAGGCGAAATTTGACATCACTTGTTTTGGAGGAAGAGTGGCGTTCTGGGGACAAATCAAGTTGGACAGTCATTGAAGAATGAAAGTGAGATCTTGGAGTAGTGATGAGCATCAAACTCTTTCATTCTTGAATATGTGATTCCCTCAGGCGGTCTGCAATATACGTATTGTCCTGTATTCCACCAAATCTTCTCCGTTTGCTTACTTTTGTCAAACCTGTGGTTTGTGTGGGGCGACCTTTGGAATTGCCAAACTTGGCGAACAGTCATGATATGCTTCCAAAAGGACCTCACTCAGACTGTGTCACACGAGCAGCCCGACATGCAACTGACTATTAAGACGCCATCAGCTAAAGGAGTAATCTTTCCAACGCCAACATTTTAACACAACGTGTGTCTTCGAAGTGGGCAAAGGTCACCTTGCAATGGTTAACAAAATCCACAGCTGCCACAGGCACATACAGGAAGGGTGTGAAGAACTCTTGAAAAGTATTGAAGTATTGAAGTCACGCTGCCACCGCTGCTCCATTTTCCACTCATGGAATTCCACATCCATTTGACAGAAGACGATGCCTGGCACAGGTTCAAGGCATTTAGGAAATCAATGCGCACACTCTCTCCTCACTCATACAAATGTGACGGTCTTCAATCGACAAAGTCTAGACGGTCTACAATCGATGATTTCTAGCTGGTGGGATACCTGATTGTCGGTGTCCCAGAGGTCTGTTCCTCTGCAACCCTGCCATTAGAGCATACTCGAAGCCTTCAATGTTGACTGTGGCGAAGTGGACAAGTCTGGTGCCCATGTAGTCGTCTAGGGCTTTGTTCAAAGGCACAATGGGCACCTTTCGAAACTTGTACCCTCCCGTCTTCGTCCGTACACGCATTGGCAGCTCACCAGACGTTACACCTGAACTAACTATGTAGTTTGTATTAAGATGCATGTACGCAGGGACTCCTGTACGAGCGTGACGGCTATACTCACCCACTCCCACAGGAATCACCATTTCTCGAAACTAGCGTATTGGTCTGGATTGGGCTCCACCCCACAAATCAGACACTGAGGATACTTCTCTTTCATCTCCTTCTCCACTTGACTGTCTCCACCGATGCCCACAGTGAGCCAGCTGCAGTTTGCACCACTGTCGACAGCAAAGGGCTAGAAGGCAATGCCTGCGCGAATGCAGGTTGCAGACGCAAGCATGATGTGTTGGGATGGAGTGGGGCCTTATCAGTTGCACTGATCTGCATTATGGGTCAACTCTGTTTAGACTATAATGTGTGATAATATCACTACTTGCTGGGCGGGAGAAGCGAACGTCAGTTGATACAGATTCAAACTCAAGATAAGAGGGTAACAGATGCTTGGTTGATTCGCGCAAAAGCATCGTCTTCTATGTAGCTGCCCTGTGCGTAGTGGAGAAAGTACTTCTTTTCGTCAAATCTTCCCATGTTCAGAGAAAACAGGGCGGCCTCTTCTATTCTAGAATAGCGCTTGAGACAGGCCGCGATGACCTCAGTGAGGTCTTTGAGAGATTGTTGCCTTTGCGGACTGCCGATTGTAGGATGCAGTTCTTGAGCTTGAGCCCAACCTGTGGTAAGCCGTCAGTCCTGCTATTCGACGCAACCATATTTGCAATTTCGTCTGCGCTCATTATACTATTAGAGCTTTGCCATGAGTGTCACAGGGCGTTTGAAGAAAGTTTGTTTTCCTTGCCGTTGAAGCGAAATCCAGCAAGAAGCAGGGCCGTTACTGCCACTATCAGAATGCTAGAAATGGGTTTGCCTAGTGGGCATGTAATAACGCCTTGGCTACATCACTGCAGAGTTGACAACCTAGATTTCCACCATTGTATCGTGAATGGAAACAACTTCTGCTGGTAACAAACAACCTGTGACGATGGAACACATCAATAACCTACAGTAAGCTGTTGGCGGGGTTATAGTCACACATCCCTTGGTGTGCCGTCCACAGATACATAGCTCTAAGCGAGACGGTACTAGACGTGTTCGCTATAGTGGTATTTGCGTTTGCCTAGAGATGGCACATGTTATTGGCTTGCACTTACGAGCGGCACATGCATGATGGGTGAGCGAGCACGCCATACAAAACTGGCCGCATTAAACTATAGTCCTGAATCACACACATTAGCTCGTACGTGCACCATGCAAGGTACTATAACGTTTTAGTGCGCCGTATGAAGTGAAATGCAAATCTTGCGACTGATAGAAGGTAGAAAGATAAAAGGTAAGGGTGATTCTCTAGATGCAGTTTGTGTAGCCCTCGACTAAATTTTTCAACAAGAACCTCATTGAATGATTATCGTACTACTGGTATCTTTATTTCAATGCCTTTGCCAAACTTCTACCCTTTCTGTTCAGCGTAAGTATTCAATTGTCTCACGTAAAAATTTCGAAACTGACGTTAAGGAAAAGTCTCACACGTGCTCACAGCATAGCAAACATTTCTGTGTTTCAGTTCAGCGGGGCATTCGAAACGCTGGCTGCCGGGAGCTGAACAGCCTTATCCTTTTCTTTCTCGAGACAATGCGCGCCGGTCATAGTAGACTCGCAGACTGCCGTGGACTGCGTATTGATTTGTTCTCAGCTGGACACGTCGTGTCACTTGCTTGTTAGTTTCGCTTCTCCTCATTGAATTCAATTTCTCAAAACGTCACGAGCTTTCAGCTGAGAATGCAATTACTATCGTTTCCCGGCGAGAGCCAAACTCGGTCATCACAACCACAGCGAAGCTTTTCGCGCGTCCATCTCTCGCTTTCCAACGTTGTCTCCCAAATCCAGATAATCATCGGACTCAATAATGGCGCTGGAGTTGCTGATCTCACCAGGGTGAATGGGCTCAAACCTTCCTCCCAGACAGCGATGGAGAAACTGCTCCTGGATGGCCTGAAGAAGGGAGTGAGTAGTCAATTCTGCTTTGGTTATAGTTCCTGCAGATTGCAGGATATGTCCCACCGTGAAGGCTTTCCTGTTTTCAGGCCGGCGGAAACCATGGCCCTCGTTTGGAAAAACGACGTAGGCTACCGAGATGTTATTGGCCCTGAGACCGGCCGCGATTTGATCTGAAAGCTTTTGGTATGTCTATGACGCTCTATTTGATAAGTCGATTGGGTTTACCCGATTCTTCACGCTTGACACGCACGTCTTGTGCCCCCTGACCTATCAGCAGTGGTTTAACCACTTTGTCAGCAGAGAAGACTGGAGAGCGCGATTTCAGGTCCGATATTGCTAGAATTGGTATCAGTCCAACCTTGGGATTCCGGCACTTGCGGACCAGACTGCCGGATTATAGCGTGAACTCATCTAGAGTCACGCATAATATACATAGGTTTACCTTCTGGATTGTTGGGATCACCGCCAATCATCTTCACTATGCTGGCCCTCATTGGCTCCCAGTAGGGCGGGATGGACTGGATGATGGTGATGAGGTTGGACACGCCAACCACGTCCACTCCACAGGCAAACTTCTCAGGGGTGAAGGTTAGCCCAGCTGGAGAAGGAAGATTAGATAGTTGGAATATGACATGTGCAAGTTAGCTTGGTGCATTGGCATGTGTGCTTAGAATCCGAAAGTCGCATGTTCCGGTCTCAGTGGTGCCTCAAATGAATATTTGACGTGCTAATTGGTTAACGATGGAAGGCTGTTACAGCTCCTCACTTTGTCTACATGAGGCGTGCACCATCGACCATATTACAATCTGTAAACCTCCCGACCTAGCACAGCATAGCCTCCATAGCTGGTTCCTGTAATTGAGACCTTGTTTGGTGAAGTTATGTTCTGCTGTATCACATAGTCAACAGCGTCGATTAGGTCGTCGTGCATCTTGAGGCCCCACTGTCCGTCACCAAGCTTTGTCCACTCCTTTCCATGGTGAGTTCTGAACGAGTCCACCCCTTTTACTGAATGAGTCCACCCCAAAATTCTGAATGAGTCCACCCCAAATTCTGAATGAGTCCACCCCCAATTCTGAGCAGGCGCGCCGAGTAGCGATGCCCACCCCCCCCCCCCCCCCCCCCCCCACAACACCCCATTTCCCACCTTCTCCCCCCCCCCCCTTGCAGAGAATGCAGCCGCATTAGTGTGACTGTCATCAATGTAGTGCCAACGCGCCTTTGTGTCTCAAGTGCTACCAGGAAAGGGGCACAGCCGGCCTGAGCAGGAGGTGAAGTGGATGGAGGAGTGTTCATCCCACTTACAGTTTGCACTAAAACTCGGCCGGCGTCGCGCCTGGCGGGTCTCAGCTGAGGCTTAGCGCGACCACCAACTTCAGGGCGCGCTCCGCGCGCCCTGAAGTCGGTCACCGGTCGCGTTAAGCCTAAGCTTCGACCCGCCAGACTGCGACGCCGGCTGACTCTTGTGAACTGTGGGCGCAGGGCGAGCCTAAGCATAGCCTGAACTGGAAGGAATATACTGTGTCTGAAAGTAACTTAAGGAAACAAGGAGACGGCCATTTGCTGAATCATGTAAAAGACAGTTCTAGATACGCAAAATGAAGCTTTAAAATCACTTTGCTCGGCCGCTGCTCAACACCGGCGTCCAAAGCACTATGTGTGTGCAAGAACCGATTTAAACAAGCCTGCACAACACCATAGTGCGCTCGCTTACGCGGAGCTAGGCGCACAACCTTTGCTTCGCTGAACGGGGGTGGGGGTGGACTCATTCAGAATTTGGGGTGGACTCATTCAGAATTTGGGGTGGACTCATTCAGACTTTTGGGGTGGACTCGTTCAGTAAAAGGGGTGGACTCGTTCAGATTTAGCCCCTTTCCATAGCCAGTGGAGCCTCGGTAGTTGCACTAGTGGATAGTGAAGTGGCTGGCTAGTGGCTATCAACCGCATTGGCTATAATTTGAATCACTATAAAGAGCCTGATTCACCTGAAGCACTGCAATTCCCCTGTTGGCTAGGCCTTGTACCCTGGTAGAGAACCCCCAAGAATCTCGCGAATGTGGACCCCCATGGACTTCCAGCGTCAAAGGCACTGGTTTGTTTGGCTTCCCTGTGCCTTCTGTGTCAGACTGAAGTAAGGTCGCTCTCTTTTAGTAGTTTTCATGGTGACAAACAAATTGTACAGGGTTAAGCAAACAGTTGCCTTGGTGGTCCAATCCTCACTACACATCATCACCTCATGAGGTAAAGTCAAGTAACAGTGCTCCATGTAGCCATCTCTTGTTTCCACTTCCAAGGAGTGCATTTTCGAAAAGCATTCATAAGTGGAGAGCTTGTCGTGGTAGTAGAAGAGGAATGTCGCATTCTTCATCTCTCTGTTGTATAGATAGTACTTTTCTGGAGCTTTCGAGCTGCTCCAAACAACGATCCACTTGTTGAAGTCTAAAATTATAGTCAGCAGTTAAGATGAGCAGATTAACTTAAGTGTGCAGGCACAAACTTATCAAATTTCGTCTCTTGCACAAGATTTGTGATACAACACGCAACTCATGACAACAAGCTTAGAGTAACAAGCTCCGTTATTAAAAAGTTGAGTTTGTATTCTGACTGACATTGCAAAGAGTTGCGTTCTTTCTGCAGAGTGTGCGAGAGTTCGTCGCCCGCATGCTCCGCTTCATGAGCCCCCGCTTCGCAAGACGGTATTGCCTAGCAATATTGATTTCGCCCACTATTTGGCTGTTAGAGTGGGGACAATTATTTGCAGCTTTTAATTTGTAACTACAGTTTTTTATTTAGAAGAATGCGCTTTTAACTGGCACCACTTTTCATTCTGAACAAAGCGCTTTTCTTTTGGAACATTGCGCTTTTCATTCTGCTGCTGTGAGACAAAGGGCAAAGTCCAGAAAAGATGAAAATTATTTAAAATTAGGGGATTAATTAATACTTTTAATACTCCTTTGGCTGCATCAGGTAATGACCGTCTTCCTTGTTTCTTTACATTTCTTTCGGATACAGAATATTCCTTTGAAAGCAGGTTTTGCTTAGGCTCGTCATGCGCCCACAGTGCACAAGAGTCAGTCGGCGTCGCAGTCTGGCAGGTCGAAGCTTAGGCTTAACGCGACAGGTGACCGACTTCGGGGCGCGCGGAGTGCGCCCTGAAGTTGGTGGTCGCGCTAAGCCTCAGCTGAGACCCGCCAGGCGCGACGCCGGCCGAGTTTTAGTGCAAACGGTAGGTGGAGTGCACACTCACCCATATACTTCACCTCCTGCTCAGGCCGGCTGTGCCCCTTACCTGCTAGCGCTCGCAATAACTTTCACTTTGAAGCCTATTAGCCTAAGGCCACGCCCACGCCGACAACTTTCCCTAACAGACTGGGGTGGTTCGCGTCGACGTCAAGTTGCGACAATGCCGTGCGCGACGCAGCAGGGCGTTAAAAGCGATTTGTTCAATTTAAAAGCGGTTTGTTCAGACCAGAAGCGCATTTTTATTTTTAAAAGCGCGTTGTCACTTTTCCGCTGGCTATAAAGAAAAGCGGCATGTTCATTATTAAAAGCGCAATGTTTATTTTCTAAGCGCTCTTGAATTAATTTAAAAGCGCTCTAAAATACCAGCCTCTTAGAGCAAGAACTTCTCTCTTTCAAGCAACGCTTTTAAAAAAGTGGCAAAAACTTGTAAAAGTTTTGGCAAACAATTGACAGAGCACAAAACAGCGCACTACGAGCAATCAAGCCGTGTCGCACGTCTGCATGTAGCAAAGAGCGATCTTAGTGTTAAAATATCGAGAATGGCGTATTCTGCGGCGCGTGCTTGCGTTATTGAAAATGCATTGCTGTCGCATGAAAGAGCACGCCGAGAGCTTTCACCTGACGTGTCGATTGCGGCTCTACGACGTAAGACGAGCGAGTTAGAATTGTTTTGTGCTTTTGCACTTTCGAGTTACTGTAACTCTCGAAATTCAAACTTTTGAGTTTCGACCAATGGGAGAACAAATGATCATTGAGTCGACAGCTATCCAATAAGCTCGAGATCGTCTCTCTACGACGCAAGTTGAGCGAGTTAGAGCGATCTTAGCGTCATAATCCCGAGAATGGCGTTTTCTGCGGTGCGTGTTTGCGTAATAAAAAAATTATTGCTGCTGCATAAAAGGGCACGTCAAGAGCTTTCACCCGACGGGTCGATTGCGGATCTACGACGTAAGACGAGCGAGTGAGCCGTTTTGTGCTTTCGCACTTTCGAGTTACTGTAACTCGCGAAATTCAAACTTTTGAGTTTCGACCAATGGGAGAACAAATGATCAGTGAGTCGGAAGCTATCCAAAATGCTCTCTACTGGCGCCGAATCGCCATAACTCTTCTGCTTAGTTTCGCAGAATATTTTATTATAGACCCAGGTAGGCTTGCCCCTTGCTGTTAGTGTGGGCTATGCGGATAATCATGCCGATGTTGTAAGATTAATTTTACGCTTTTGTGGATATATCATACCATCGGATGTGTCAGCTATCGCGGCATATCCTTGTCTGCCCAAGCTTTGCAGCACATCTATGTCCTCTTTGATGCTGTCATCCAACAGCGTAATTTTGGGAACCTCATCAATCTCAATAGTGAACAATGGAGTGTACTCAGTGGGGTGTTTGAATACATATGTGAACTCGACCATTCCTGTGGGAGTTGCCAAGACTGTTCTATTGTGTGGATCGTCGAATGGGGTTATGACCAGAGCTCCTAGAATATCATGGATTAATTTCTAATGTAGTACCTCCAGAGTCGTGCCCCTCCCCCTCTCACTCACCGTGCCAAACCACCCTCAAGTCGCTTTGTAAAAGTACTTCCTCTCAATCTCAGCACATTATTTGCAATTCGATTAACATGACACATTTGCCCCCCCCCCCCTCCTATGTATTTTGAAATCTTCAGTCTGCCATTTGCCTATTCGTCTACACCTATACTAGTGTATTCTAGAGGCTGACTAAACACAGTCCCTTTGTCGTGCACAGTGCTGTCCATCCAGTAAGCCATAGTGTTAGTCTTATCAAATCCTTTTGGCGTCGTGATTCCAGTGTCATCATAGTCAATTTTCAGATAATCCTCAAAGTAAGCAACTACATTCTCTGAAGAATTGTACACCTAAAAGGAATCAGCGAGTGGGGAACAGTATCGATTTTGCCTCTAGAATCGAAACTTACAGCTCGGAAGTACTGAACGCTGCCATCGTCTTGCATTTCCTCAGCAAGGCGAAGTTTGAGATTGTGATCGAAGTGGAAGTCGCCATATTTATTGTTCTCCATGATTAGCCTTTTATTACCAGAGGAGAGCTGCAGCTGGTAGAGGTCGAAATACCTCAATGATGCAGCACATTCTCAATGTTTAGCGTGTGCCTTTAAGGTAGAAAACTTGTTCAATCACCTCGGATTTCTATTATTCAGCCCAATAATCAGCTTGTCTGGATGCGTTCTGCTCATGGCTTCTACTGACACTCTAACCCCGTTCATGGGTGTCAATAATGTAGGCTTTGTCTTCTTCAAGACGTTAAGCTTGTACAGTCTGTAGTTCTCATCCCCATCTTGGTCTTGATAGTAGATGACTATTCCTTGCTTGTATGTCCAAGCCATGCCTAAAACGCAAGATCTAAATTGACCTAGGTTAGGTATATTATCAGTACAATTCAGCAGAGAATGAAGTCATCTGTCGGGAATAATATGCATTTCAGGAAAGTTCCCCCCTGCTGGGGGGTAAGGACAGGTGAATTTGTTCGTCCTTATGACGACTGATGATGAACAGGCTGTGTATCTCAGACGACTTCGGGCCCTCTACTACACGAACAAATTCAGCGTGCTCTGTTCATGCGCACGGAGCTTATCACGTACGCACAACGTACATGCGGCAAACGCACTTTACCACTATCAACACACGTGTGTGGCTTCAGTGCCTGCCACCGCATCCCACAGAACACAATGTCCGCACTCAGCGCAACGTACGCAAGGGTGATGGACCCCATGGCTAACTCCCACTTTGACTGCTCAGCCATGCACGCAAGTACAATAAGTAGATGGCTTCACCTGCTAACAGAGCTTCTGGAGATATTAACGTTGGTAAATGCACATTCTGCACTAATGTTGGGTAAGCGATTTGCAGTACACAAGCGAAAAACACAGAGACTCATAATTTAGTGAGAGTTGGGCACCCATATACAGAGCACGCTGAATTTGTTCGTGTAGTAGAGGGCCCGAAGTCATCTGAGATACACAGCCTGTTCATCATCAGTCGTCATAAGGACGAACAAATTCACCTGTCCTTACCCCCCAGCAGGGGGGAACTTTCCTGAAATACACACCCTGTCCATGTCCACAGAGTGGACACCTTCAGGGGGGGGGGGGGGCGGGGGGGCATATAGCAGGTTTGCTGAGAGGCGACATAGACAGGTCTGCTTTGAAAGGGTTGCTGTTGTAGATGTGGGTACACGGACAGGTCTGGCCACAGGAGGTTGGATGCACACAGACAGGTCTGGCCATAGGAGGTTGAATGCACAGACAGGTCTGGCCACAGGAGGTTGGATGCACAGACAGGTCTGGCCACAGGAGGTTGGATGCACAGACAGGTCTGGCCTCAGGAGGTTGGATGCACAGACAGGTCTGGCCACAGGAGGTTGGATGCACAGACAGGTCTGGCCTCAGGAGGTTGGATGCACAGACAGGTCTGGCCACAGGAGGTTGGATGCACATACAGGTCTGGCCTCAGGACAGGAGGTTGGATGCACAGACAGCTATACGACTATACAAATTACGATTTCGTCATGACGTCATTCTGTCACCCACCACCCTTCTGGAGTCCACCCACGACACCTCCAATACATATCACCACTGTACAGTTCATTTCGACATTGACTATACGAATTTACGATTTCGTCATAATGCCGTTCCGTCGCCCACCACCCTTCTAGAGTCCACTATCAACACCTCCAATACATATCACCACTCTACAGTTCATTTCGACATCGACTATACAAATTTACGGTGTCGTCATAATGTCATACTGTACTGGTTTCAACATTTGGGCATCCATATCTCAAGAACCAAACAACCTAGGAAGATGAAATGTTTTACACATTTATTCACCCTATGGTGGTCTAGACCGGATCACTTTGATTGGCGCCCCAGCCTGCACCATTAGAGCTCGGTGTAAGTGAGCCGAGATCCACGCACGTACCGGTTTCAACTTTTGGGCATCCATATCTCAAGAACCAAACAACCTAGGAAGATGAAATGTTTTACACATTTATTCACCCTATGGTGGTCTAGACCGGATCACTTTGATTGGCGTCCCAGCCTGCACCATTAGAGCTCGGCGTAAGTGAGCCGAGATCCGCGCGCGTACCGGTTTCAACTTTTGGGCATCCATATCTCAAGAACCAAACAACCTAGGAAGATGAAATGTTTTACACATTTATTCACCCTATGGTGGTCTAGACCGGATCACTTTGATTGGCGCCCCAGCCTGCACCATTAGAGCTCGGCGTAAGTGAGCCGAGACCCGCGCGCGTACCGGTTTCAACTTTTGGGCATCCATATCTCAAGAACCAAACAACCTAGGAAGATGAAATGTTTTACACATTTATTCACCCTATGGTGGTCTAGACCGGATCACTTTGATTGGCGCCCCAGCCTGCACCATTAGAGCTCGGCGTAAGTGAGCCGAGATCCGCGCACGTACCGGTTTCAACTTTTGGGCATCCATATCTCAAGAACCAAACAACCTAGGAAGATGAAATGTTTTACACATTTATTCACCCTATGGTGGTCTAGACCGGATCACTTTGATTGGCGCCCCAGCCTGCACCATTAGAGCTCGGCGTAAGTGAGCCGAGATCCGCGCGCGTACCGGTTTCAACTTTTGGGCATCCATATCTCAAGAATGATGTGACGATCTTCACTGCGCGGTTAAACAGCACAGAGATTATTTCACCAGACGCTTCGCTGACAACGCCGTCGGCATTTTCAATGGCACTACCCTGAAGCAGAACACTGGCGGCAGTATGGTCACAGAACAACGACACTACTTAAGCATGGGCGCTATCACACTCCACGCGCGGCTTACGTCAGTTGACCCTACATTCCCATTCACCAGTCTGTCGCGATTGGCCAGAATGAGAGCAGCTTCACTGATCTGCAACTTCTTGTAGTCAGACTGACGCGCTCTGATTTTGACGTTATCTTTCACGAACGCGTGACCACTTTCCACACAGTGGGCGGCCATCGCCGTCCCTTCTTTGTTTCTGAGTGTCGGCAGATCCAGGGTACAGGCGTGCGCATGCTCGCCCACCCGCTTGCTGATGCGACGCGTCGTCATGCCTACATATGTAGGCACGGTCGCAGTTGTCACAGGGGATCTCGTACACCACGCTACGAGGCTCCTCTTTGGGCTCGTCGAGTTTCTTGTAGAGAAGTCCCCCTAGCGTGGGTCCCTTTCTGAAGCGCACTTTGAACCCTTGCGACTGCAAATAGCACTGCAGCTTCTTGGCGAGCAGGCGACCGCAGAACGGCAGAATGACTGTAGGGCCTTTGTCTGTAGGTAACCTTGGGCCCAGTTGCCTGGACTCAAACAGCAATCCTCTGACGAGCCGTCGATCGTAGCCATTGTTGGTCAGCCCTTCAGCAACGAGCGCTAACTCCCTCTTGAGAGACTCCTCGGTGTTGCAGTACCTCAATGCTCTGTGGCGCTGGCTGTTGATGACAGACACCAGAAACGATCTCGGAACGCATGCAGCTGGATGCAAGTACCTCAGACAGTGGGTGGGCTTCCTCCAAACAGAGGTGGAAACCACTCCCCCTTGGCCCAGTTGGATGTGTAGATCCAGAAAAGGTAGAGCTCCATTCTCAGCTGTTTCAGAGGTGAATTGCAGTTTGCCAGTCTTGTCAAACCGGTTCATGTGTTGAGTGAATCGGTTGACAACACTGGCGTCCTCTGACTCGAACAGGCAGAAGCAGTCGTCGATGTACCTGGTGTATAAGAACGGTTTGTATTGCCTGGGGCAGTACCGCAGGCGTTCCTTCTCCACAAAATCCATGAAAAGTTCCGCGACAGCGACTGAAATGGGACTGCCCATGGGTAGACCCTGTTGCTGAGCGTATTTCGCGCCATTGAACTGCAAGTAGTTGCAGTTCAGGACCACTCTGAAGATGTCGATCAGTTGGTCGATGGGAGTGTCTCTGAAGACGCTGGAACTTTGTCTCCAGCTCTGCTCAGTTGTCTTGAGTATTCTCGGCAATTGTCTCAAGAAGACGTCGACGTCCACGTTGTCGTACAAGGCAACAACGTCAAGACTGGCCATGACAATACTCTGTCGATTGGACATGTCCAGTTCTTTCAGTTGTTGCACGAAGCTCCGAGTGGCATCTGTGGGCAATTCGCGCGACAGCCGGTTTCAGCAGCAAGTCCAGCTGTTTCGCCACCTGGTAGCTAGGGCTGGATGGCTGGATGCATATCTCAAGAACCAAACAACCTAGGAAGATGAAATGTTTTACACATTTATTCACCCTATGGTGGTCTAGACCGGATCACTTCGATTGATTGGCGCCCCAGCATGCACCACTAGAGCTCGGCCGTCTTGAGTGGGCCAAAATTTCGGCCAATTTTTTTATCGGGGCCTACGACCGCAATACTCAACCGACCTCTGTGTTTTTTTAACATAATAAATGCGGTTGATAGGCTAATCTAACGAGCCATAAAACTCTGCTCTAGCTACTGCCGTTCGCGAGAACGAGGCCGAAAACCTTGCGATCAGATGAAGATCGGGGAATTTTTCGAGAGTTTTTGTTTAATATCTCGGGAACCACTCAACCGATCTGGCTGAAATTTTAGCACAATACTTCTTGTTACTATGAACATCTATGGTGAAAATGTCAGCCCGATCGGTTGTGTCTACCTATATGACGTAGTACTAACCCATTGGCCCCGGAGGCGCACTGGCCCCCGGCCGAACAAATTGGGTTGAGCGCTGACGCGCTCAACCCGATCAGTCAAATTCTGCACATTGGTTATGGCAATGGTCCAATCTTCTGCTTTAACGTCAGCTGCTATGTACATACGTTACTGCTCCCCACATCTCTTGTGGAGTACAACAGTGGTTTTTGAAACGTGCCCGCGATTCCTCTTCCTTCGTCGAACGTCACTGCTCGGGCGTTTGCCACACCACTTAACAACAAATCGTCATAGGATATGACCCAAACGTTGAGCACATCTTTCCATGGTGCAATGTAGGCCACGTACTGCCCTGACGGGCTTATTTTAAGGCTATATCTGTCGGGATTTCCAGCCAAGTCGGCCCTGGGAATTAGAGGTGGCTTCTTGCACTTCTGTACAAGTTCGGACAAAATGAATAAAGGAATGGAAGGATAGAATAACGCTTTGAACTGCCACATTTTGTCAGAGCGAGTAATGACTTTGACGAGTTACTGAAAATGTAGACTGCGTCTTGGGAGAGCAAGCTTCCGTTAAAACTTCCAAGCGCTAAAAAGCGGTATTTGTGAATTCAGCAGCCTACCGTCTGAGAAGCACTTTTGACTTTGAGCGAAGTGGCAGCCTCTTTACTCGCAAAGACTCTCTCTTTACTCTTAAATCAATCACTCCGATCGAATTTCGTACGAATCACACTTAAAAACATTCCATTTAAAAACCACCTACCCTAGGTATTCCATCAGGACGTAGGTTTTGGGCTGCAATTTCTTTGTGCATGGCAAGTAGATCGCATTCGCACTTACAGTTTGAGTTTGCGACAGGTGACGTATTCGTCTGTGTAGAAACAACATCGAGTTGCGGAGTGTTCTGGACTGCCCGCCGTTCAATAATTCTAGATGCGTCACAATACCTTTGAATGAACGATGACATTGATTTTATGTGTCGTGCAAACCTAGGTTAATCTCGGCCCTATAGATTGTAGCAGTAACGATGGCAGTCACTCTGACCATTCGGCGACCGCCAGTCAAGAGCGTGTGTTCAGTTCTACCCGAGTTGGAATTACGTAGAAGTGAAATTCAAAGTGTATGCGCGATTGATCCAACGAAGTCAACCCAATGCACTAGTGCTACGGTCATCTGCCATCGTTGGTATATCAGGCTGCCCTGCCCTGACTGAGACGTGTCGTCAGTCTGTCGTTTCCGCATTTCGCTTCCCTGCATTTATTGAACTCGACTTCTCAAAACGTCATGACCTTCGGCCAATAATGTAATTAGTATCACTATCGCAGCGAGGTTTCTCACTTAACGATCGCTCGCTTCCAGACATATCTCCCAAGTCCAGATAATCGTCGGACTCAATAATGGCGCTGGAGTTGCTGATCTCACCAGGGTGAATGCGCTCATGCCTTCCTCCCAGGCAGCGATGGAGGAACTGCTCCTCGATGGCCTGAAGAAGGGAGTAGGTAGTCAAATCCTGCCAAGCTACACATTCGGTAGACTATAGATACTGCAGTGAGCAGCGTTTCGGTTTGAATTGACTTGAACAAAGACATCAAAGAAAAGCAAGTTTGTGCCATGACAGGCCATGCCATCATTCCACCAACACTTGAATGCTGAAGCCTTTGGCTAACCAACACTTGTGACTAAAGAGCAATTTCTGCAAACGCGACAGTTGTCCTGAGTACAGTGAATCCATAATGGGCCCGATAAACGCAGAACATGGACCAACCGTAAAGGCCATTCTGTTTTCAGGCCTGTAGAAACCATGCCCCTCGTTTGGAAAAACGACATAGGCAACTGAGATGTTGTTGGCCCTCAGTGCAGCCACAATTTGATCTGAAATTTTCAGTTCTCGCCGTCTACATACGTAGTTTTCCATAACATAATATTTTCTGCTGTATTTTGATAATGAAGCACACTTCTTACCTGACTCGTTGCGCTTGACACGCATGTCGTTTTCACCTTGACCAATGAGCAGTGGCTTGACCACCTTAGCAGCCGAGAAGACTGGAGAGCGCGCTCTAAGGCTTGGGATATCTAGAATTGGTGTCAGTTCTCATGGTGAGAATCCAATTTGATTGAAAGCTCTAGGTTTTGTATCAATTTGAGAGAAAGTGTATCCCTTTGATTGAAAGTCACTTCAAACCACATTTGTAAGTATGTAGGTGGTACCTGCTGGGTCATTGGGATCACCACCAATAATCTTAACAAAGAAAGCCCTGTATGGCTCCCAGTAGGGTGGGATCGACTGAATGAAGCTGATCAGGTTGGACACGCCCACAACGTCCACTCCACAGGCGAACTTCTCAGGGGTGAACGTTAGTCCAGCTGAACAGAACAGACTATAAGCGCAAAGTGGAATGTGTTGGTGTGCCAGCAGTGGTTTGCGTGGCTGTGTGCAGACATGTCATTGTCTTTAAGGACAATTGTCTTAGACAATTTAACTCGGCTAAATTGTCCGACAAGACAAGACAATTTAGATTGTCCCTGGTTTCCGCAAAGACAAGACAAAGACAAGACAATCAAAATGGTCAGTTGGGACAAATGGGTAAATTGTCCTTAAATTGTCCTTAAATTGTCCTTTGTGGTATGGATCACACACATCCAGCGCGCCGCAATTTGGTGGTGCGGGAACTGTTTATGGGACCATCTGTGAAGTAATCTAGGGTTTTGTCTAGTGCTAACTTGAGTTGTATGGAAAACGATAGCTCCAAGCAGGTAAGCATAGCATCCAACCAGTGCAAGCACAACCCTCTCTGGGACAATCTAGGGACAATATAGGGACAATTTAGAGACAAGACAAGACAAAGACAAGACAATTTATGAAATTAGACATAGAACAAAGACAAAGACAAGACAATTTAATATTTGGGGTCAAAGACAAAGACAAAGACAAGACAATTGGCAAAATCCTGAGACAATGGCATGTCTGGCTGTGTGAAATACATTTCAGGAAAGTTCCCCCCTACTGGGGGGGGTAAGGACAGGTGAATTTGTTCGCCCTAGAGAAGACTGATGATGAACAGGCTGTGTATCTCAGATGACTTCGGGCCCTCTACTACACGAACAAATTCAGCGTGCTCTGTTCACGCGCACGGCGCTTATCACGTGCGCACAACGTACATGTGTAGTACGCTATCTACCACTATCAACACGCGTGTGTGGCTTCAGCGCCTGCCACCGCATCTCACACAACACAATGTCCACACTCAGCGCAACGTACGCAAGGGTGACGGACCCCATGGCTAACTCCCACTTTGACCGCTCAGCCATGCCAATTGCTGCTCAGCCAATTTTTGATTGGGCCCCACGGCCGCAATACTCAACCGATCTTTACGATGTTTTAATACAAAATTTCCTACTACCAGACGATTCTAACGAGCCATAAAACTCTGCTCTAGCTAGTACCGTTCGCGAGAACGAGGCCGAAAACCTTGCGATCAGACGAAGATTAGTTAATTTTTCGACAGTTTTCATTTAATATCTCGGGAACCACACAGCCGATCTGGCTGAAATTTTAGCACAATACTTCCTGTTACAATGAACATCTATGATGAAAATTTCAGCCCGATCGGTTACGTCTACCTATATGACGTAGTACTAACCCCTAGTACCCGGGGGCGCGCTGGCCCCCGGCCGAACAAATTGGGTTGAGCGCTGACGCGCTCAACCCGATATCGACCACAGTATGCACAAAACATGTTCTGTAGAGGTCTTTTCACCTAGCACAGCGTAGCCTCCATAGCTGCCTCCTGTGATAGAGACCTTGCTTGGCGAAGTTATGTTTTGCTCTATCACGTAGTCTACAGCATCAATCAGGTCGTCATGCATCTTCATGCCCCATTGACCGTCGCCCAGCTTGGTCCACTCTTTACCATAGCCAGTGGACCCTCGGTAGTTGCACTAGTGAGCCATCCATAGGCAGAAGTATTCATTATCAGCGCAGTGAAAACGCTTCTCAAAGAATTCACCTGAAGCACAGCGATACCCCTGTTGGCCAAGCCTTGGACCCTCGGATAGAATCCCCAGAAATCCCGCCACTGTGGTCCACCGTGGACCTCCAAGGTCAATGGCACTGGCTTGGCTGGCTTTCCCGTGCTATCTGGATCAGACTGAAAGGAGAGGAAAATGTCCAGTAGTCATCGCTGCTGAGTGGATTAATACAAAACTGAATCCTTCATGTCGTTATACTGCACCTCATATGGCAGAGTCAGATAGCAGTGCTCCATGTGGCCATCTCGCGTAGGCACCTCCAAGGTGTGCATTGGCGAAAAACACTCATAAGTGGATAGCTTGTCACGATAGTAAAAGAGGAACGTCGCATTCTTCGTGCCTCTGTCATACACGTAGTACTTTGTTGGAGCTTTCGAGCTTCTCCAGGTAACAATCCACTTGTTGAAGTCTGAAGTTTGTGTCTAGTCTATGTAACTTACTGGGTCGAGTTATGGGGAAATGAATAAATTACCTACCATCAGATGTGTCAGATATCGTAGGATATCCGTCCTTTTCCAGATTTTGCAGCAAGTCGATGTCCTCTTTGATGCTGTCCTCTAACAAGCTGATTTTGGGAACGTCATAGGTCTCAGTGATGAACAATGGAATGTACTCCGTGGGGTGTTGGAACACATCTTCAAACTCAACCCTTCCCGTTGGAGTTGCCAGTACTGTTCTATTATTTGAATTGTCGAATTGGGCTATCACCAGTGCTCCTGAAATCTTTTATTATAGTACACACACAGGTTATTAGAGTATCGTATGTCGATAGCTGATTTCGCCCGTTGTGGTAGAAATGTGGTAAGTTTCAATGACAAAGCGTTCTAAAATGCCCTCTTCCCTCATGCCAAAACCTATCTACCACTTGTCACTTGGTCTAGTACATAGCTTAGTGTAGAGAAAGATTTAAAGCAGTCCCTTTATCATCTGCGGTGCTGTCTGTCCAGTAAACCATTGTGTTGGTCCTATCGAATCCTAGGGGTGATGTGATTCCGGCATCATCAGGATCAACTTTGCGGTAATCCTCGAAGTCGGCAACCACATTATTTGAAGAATTGTACACCTGAAGAAGAGCTGATAATCAAGGAACTATGGTGACTTTGCATCAGAAAATTTGACCCTCACAGCTTTGAAGTACTGAACGCTGCCGTCGACTTGCATTTCAGTGGCAAGTCGGAGTTTGAGATTGTGATCGAAGAAGAATTCGGCATATTTGTTGTTCTCCAGGATAAGTCTCTTCTTGCCAGCGGTGAGGTGTAGCTCGTAAAGGTCCTTGTACCTTCAATGCAGATTGTATCACAAACATGTAACTACACTCACTTGTCCCATGTTTAGAAGTCTAGTGGAAAACCGGCTTATTCACCTCGGATTCCTGCTGTTCATCGCAATAATCAGCTTGTCTGGGTGTTTTCTGCTGAACGCTTTTGCTATCACTCTAACTCCCTTCGAAATTCCAGGTGTCAATAGTGTAGGCTTTGGATCCTTAGTCAATATGTTGAGTTTGTACAGTCTCCA
Organism: Linhomoeus sp. GSCO2_2; assembly: GCA_030248115.1. Lineage (NCBI taxonomy): Eukaryota > Metazoa > Nematoda > Chromadorea > Monhysterida > Linhomoeidae > Linhomoeus > Linhomoeus sp. GSCO2_2. The sequence goes on from JASAMZ010010844.1 coordinate 84,353, forward strand.
ATTTTCATCCCCATCTTGGTCTTGATAGTAGACCAGTATTCCTGGTTGGTACGTCCACTTCTTCACTGAAAAGCAGTAATGAAAACTGGTGATATTTTGAAGCTGTCAGGCAATAAGTTGCCATCAATAGCACACTCCTGATTCCTCTTCCTTGGTCGAAGGTCACTGCTCTGGCCTTTGCCAGGCTGCTCAACAGCAAATCATCATAGGATATTACCCAGATGTTGAGCACCTCCTTCCACGGCGCTATGTAGGCCACGAACTGCCCTGAAGGGCTTATGTCTAAGTCAAATCTGTCAGCATTTCCAGCCAAGTCAGCCCTGGGAATCATAGGAGGTTTCTTGCACTTTTGCGCAGCTTCAGACGCGGCTATCAATGTGAGAGACAGAGAAAGCAACGTTTTAGACGACATCACTTCCATTTGGAGTGATGAATTGACTTTGCTTGGCGAACTAACAGAAAAGTGACTGATTCTGCAGTTCGCAAAGTGGAGAAATCCTTTGACTTTCTTGAGTGCTCAAGAAGTGGTCGTTGTAGATTCAGTAGCCTGACGTCTGAGCAGCACTTTTGACTTTGAGCTACACAAGTGGGGACCTCTTTTGCTCGAAAGCCTGTTAGATGAATCAGCAAGATCCTGAATTGCACATGAGTGTCTTACTTGAAAATCACTCTGCAGGCGATTCATCCAGTCAAAGGGACTGCTGTGCACTTCTTCCGCTCGGCCACAGCCGGGCGAACCCCTACGAGAGCTCTTCGTACGTGCGTTACGCTCTTAGATCTCAGCGTTGATCTTAGATCTCAGGAAGGCGATCTTGGACTTTATGGATAGGTCTCGACTCACTGGTAATGCTGCTAGGAGACGCGAAATTCAAACGTTTGAATTACGGGCGGTACAGTAACTTGAAGGTCGTGCGCTACACAGTAACTCGAAGGTCAAAACGTGTGCGTGCGTTACGCTCTTAGATCTCAGCGTTGGAAAGTCGTAGGAAGCGATCTTGGACTTTATGGATAGCTCTCGACTCACTGGTAATGTCGCTAAGAGACTTCGAAATTCAAAAGTTTGAATTTCCAGGGTAGTGCTAGAAGCAAAGCTCAAACCGAAGCAGGGAAGCTAATGGCAACAACCTATGCACCGGGCCTGTGAACTTGGTAAATCTAAGTTCATGTTGCGCAGAGTTTGCACTTCTTCTTCAACCACACAACCTCAGCTTACAACATTGTAGGTAGAGAGGTTATGGTGATTTTCGTTGTGTTAATAAACGGGCGCTGATCGACTAAACATTGGGCGGTCTGTGACCACTTCGCAAGAGCTACACAAAGTTTGTTTCAACGCTGAATCGGGTCCTGAATTCTAAGACAACCTGTCGACCGTTTTTGACCAATAACTGTTGTGGTTGGTTGGTACGGTTCGTTTTGCGCCATTAGGGATGGCGGCGTTCTTGGCGATTCAGCTTCACCTGCATCAGCTTGATCTCCAGCTTTAGCTTCTTCTCTTCCAGTTGCAACTTCTCTATCTCCTTGTCCAGCTTCAGGTCGGTCTTCTCGAGTACAGTCACTAGAATAGGACTGTCTTTGCTCCACCCCATTCTATTCCACTCCACTGCACTCAGGGTGACCAATAGAAACTCATTATAGTTTCAGTTTCAGTTTCAGTTAAAATTATGGTGCTGGCTGAGTTTCAGTTTCAGTTACAGTTTCAGTTATGGAATCTGCGCGAGTTTCGATTCAGTTACTGAAACTGAGTTTCAGTTATTGAGGGCTCAGAAAGTCACAACGAATTGCTCAAAATCATTCTTGTGGGATAAAATTTAGTAGACAAAGAAGCGATTTCTTAACTTGGAAAGGAGTCCTTTTATAGTTGGTCCCACATATGAACAAAACGTCTACATAAGTAGAAGAATTCGGCTAGCATTTTATAAAAATCTGCTGAATTTCAGCAAAATTTGGCATTCAAATAACTGAAACTAAACTGTGAGTTTCAGTTTCAGTTTCAGTTTCAGTTATGATGGAATCCGCGCGAGTTTCGATTCAGTTTCAGTTAACCGATTGTAACTGAAACTGAAACTAGTTTAAGTTCCTATTGGCCACCCTGACTGCACTCCACCCCACTCCACTCCACTCCGCTCCAGTTCACTACAGTCCACTCCACTACACTCCACTCCACTCCACTCCACTCCAGTTCACTACACTCCACTCCACTCCACTCCACTTACATAAAGACACTTACATTCAGTGACGTTTTTGGCACTCCGCCGCTTGAAAAGCGAAGGAGTGCTATAGGAGCGGTAAAGCCCACAGTTAGCATGTTCGGGGCTAGCGCTCGCTAGGAAGCACTTAGGGAGCCAATTTTTTTTTAAAAGATAGCTTATTACAACGCGCAGCGTGCTCGGGGGGTGAAAAAATTTCGGCGGTGGAAGAATTTTGCGAAAATTCAAAAATTCAAATTTTTACTAAGTATAAAAAAAACCACCCCACAACTTTCGCAATAGTGGACCGAATTTGGTGATTTTTGGATATGTTGTAGGCCTATGGGTCCTCTAGGCGGCATCGCCGGAACGGGCACCCTAGGTGGTCCGACGCGGGAGTACGGTAGAAAATTCAAAATTTCAAATTTTTTTCCGACCTTTAAAAAATCAGAACTCGAGTTTGCGACGGTGGATTCTCGCAAACTCTTCGATGCGACCTGCGCATTTATATTACCTTTCAATCGAGACCAAAACCGCCGAGATCGGTTGTGTATTTCGGGGAGATATGCGGTGGCAAAAGTCACGGGTCCCGAGCGGAAAATTCGGATTTTCGACTTTGAGTGGATTTTTGAGTTGGAAAGCGTGCCTTTAGCGGCAAATTGACCATCGCATCGTGTTCCGCGTTAAAAGTTGGTCTAGACAAAGTGTCTTGACCATTTTGAGGTACCGTATCCCGGCCGCGCCGAATTTTTGAATCCCGGGGTCAAATTTTCGAAATTGAGTTTTCACTTGTTTCGGGGATTTTCGACCATGCTGAACGCGAATCCGGTGTGTGTTTTGCGATTTGGGACGCCTTTACCCTGATTTCGGCACCCGGCCGGCCAGAAATTGGGTCCCGGGGTCGAATTTTCAAAATTGTGTTGACAGTTGTGTCTGGGCTTTCTGACGCCGCAGAACGCGAATCCGTCGTTTGTTTGGCGATTTGCGGTGCATTTAGCCTGATTTTGGCCGAATACTCACGCTCTGTAAAATTTTGCGAAATTCCGAAAATACCGTCCGCCATTGATTTTGCTGCGCCTACAGTACGCCGTCCATATAAGACGCGCTGAGAAAGGCGTCTACGCACGCGCAATCGAACCGAGTTATAGGAGCATCGTACTGTCGCACGGACGCCATCCACCCCAGCGGGGGAGCCCCCGCTGTGTAGCGTAGATAAGGCGCGCCTGTGCAATTGGGGCGCCGCTGGCATTCTACATTGTGAGTGGCTAGACACAGTCAGCGGTCAGTACAGCCTGCGCTCATCGTCGTCAGTACAGCCTGCTCCGACGCGTTTCTGTGCCCCCGTCTGCTAAAACAATCACGCGGAGTGCCTATCTGACACTCAAGGAGTGTCACGTATCACTTGTCTTTCTGTTGCTTCTTTCCGAGACTAAACGCCGCGTCGGGGTCGTACTTGCTCAGTTGCGTCGTTTTCCTGCACTCGGTGGTGTTTTGACGCACCAGCTCTTCATAGCGATGCACCATGACGGCTTTCTCGGCGTTGACAATATCCGTTATGACGCGCGTCAACGTTCGTTCGTCGATACGCCGACAGCGGAGCATCACTTGGTCTCGGAGACAGCCCGCCTTGCAATGGCGGTTGCTGAAAGTGGAGGCGATATTCAGACAAACCATGAATGCCTACTGAACGCACACAAACCTGCAGAATTCCTCATACTCGTCCGATGCAGACAGCACCCTTGTGGCGTAGTAGAGCTCTTCAACCGTCCCGCACTTCGTGGAGCAAGCTTCCGTTATAGGTTTCATCCATTGCTCAATACAGGGCGACAACTTTCGAGTCATGACTGCAAATGACGACTGCAACATATATGGGGTGAGTGGAGCATGTTGCGAGGGTGCGATTTAACAACACTCACACGCGTAATGCTTCCTGCATACGGTCATGGTTGGTTTCATGGTAACGGCCATTTGGCGCTTGAACCGCTCGTCGAATTCGTTCCCCATTGGCAGGCGCATGCAGCGTGAGTGACACTTGTAGAAGTCAGCCGCCTTCAGGCTGAAATTTCCAACCAATACACAGTAGTTCGCTCCTCAACAAGCTCCGGTATTAAAAAGTTGAGTTTGTATTCTGACTGACATTGCAAAGAGTTGCGTTCTTTCTGCAGAGAGTGCGAGAGTTCATCGCCCGCACGCTCCGCTTCATGACCCCTCGCTTCGCAAGAGGGTATTGCATAGCAATATTGATTTCGCCCGCGATTTGGCTTTTAGAGCAAGAACATCCCTCTTTCAAGCAACGTTTTCAAAAAAAGTGACAAAAACTTGTAAAAGTTTTGGCAAACACTTGACAGAGCACAAAACAGCGCACTACAAGCAATCAAACCGTGTCGCACATCTGCATGTAGCAAACAGCGATCTTAGTGTTAAAATATCGAGAATGGCGTTTTCTGCGGTGCGTGCTTGCGTTATTGAAAAATCTTTGCTGCCGCGCGAAAGAGCACGCCGAGAGCTTTCACCTGACGTGTTGATTGCCACTCTACGACGTAAGACGAGCAAGTTAGAGCCGTTCTGTGCTTTTGCACATTCGAATTACTGTAACTCGCGAAATTCAAACTTTTGAGTTTCGACTAATGGGGAGCAAATGATCAGTGAGTTGGGAGCTATCCAAAAAGCTCGAGATCGTCTCTCTACGACGCAAGTTGAGCGCGTTAGAGCGATTTTGGCGTCAAAATGCCGAGAATGGCGTTTCCCGCGGTGCGTGTTTGCGTAATTGAAAAAACTTTTGCAGACGCATGAAAGAACACGTCGAGAGCTTTCACCTGACGTGTCGATTGCCGCTCTACGACGTAACACGAGCGAGCTAGAGCCGTTTTGCGTTTTGACTTTCGGGTTACTGTAGCGCGCGCAATTCAAACTTTTGAATTTCGAAACCTCCTAGCGGAATGATCAGTGAGTCGAGACCTATCCGTAGAGCCCAAGATCTCCGCTCTACGACTTTCCAACGCCGAGATCTGGGAGCGTTACGTACGCACGCACGTACGTACGTACGCACTCACGCACGCCGAGCTCTCGTATAGTCTCGCCCGCCTGAGGGCGGGCGAAACAAGCTTAGAGTAA
>JASAMZ010010845.1:0-25199 GCA_030248115.1 Linhomoeus sp. GSCO2_2
CTCCGCCTTCTGAGATGGCTTCCCAGCTTCCTGCCTTCGAGATGGCGTCCCAGGCTCCGGACCTTCCTGCCTACGGCCTCGACTCGCAGCTGCCTTTCTACGGCCTCGACTCGCAGTTGCCTCCTGTTCCAGTGGGCGACACGGACCTGCTGGTCAACCACCCCTCGTTCAACAAGGGTCCTCGGAAACGGGCGCCGATCAAGGCCAAGGCAGGCATTTCCAACAACGACAAGCTCTACCGGGAGATTGAGGAAGCGCCCTTCAAACGTCCCAAGGCTCCGGCCAAGAAGAAGGTAGAAGAGAAGAGGGGTGACGACAAGGCTGCAGAGGAGAAGGCTTCAGAGAAGACTGAAGACAAGGCCGCAGAGAAGACTGCCGAGAAGGCTGTTCAGACTGACAAGAAGGTGCCTGATTTGATCCTGCTGCAGCCATACTTCCACGTTGATCTGCACCTGTGACTCGCTCATTCCTTTGTGAACTGTGTGCGTCGGCCAGTTTGGCTCGCCGAGAAAGTGTTTGTGTTGCTGAGGGTCAATACGTTTGGGCTCTGTGCTGTTGAGGGTCTATACTTTTGGGCTCTGTGCAGTTGAGGGTCGAAAATCTAACCCCTTGCCTTGTCTACGGGTCGAAAATCTGACCCCTTGCCTGGTATGAGGGTCAAAAATCTTACCCCTTGCTTTGCGTCAGTTCGAAAACTTACCCCTTGCCTTGCGTGAGGCGCAAAACTCTGACCCTTGGGCTACATGCAGGTCAAAACTCTGACCCCTCGTACTAGTGAATGCTCTTTTGCAGGGGCCTCGTGTGTTGACGGATGGAGTCTGGAGGTCCTCATAAATCGATTCCTCTCGTCGAGACGGTTTCAACGAACCCCTACATGACCACATTCGGCAAAGGCAGCAACGAGTTATGACCTGACCACGTTTGCGTGGCCCGCGTGGACGTGGTGCGTGGTACGTCGTCGCCGATGGCACCATTGGATTCCTCTCGTCGAGGCGGTTTCAACGAACCCCAACAACACCATGTTCCGACCATCCAATCAAAAGTTGTGGCCTGACCACGTTTGCGTGGCCGCCGCGTGGACGTGGTGCGTGGTACGGGGTCGCGGATAGCACCATTGTAATTTTCTCGTCGAGACGGTTTCAACGAACCCCAACAACGCTATGTTTGGATGAGCCAATCAAAAGTTGATTTTTGAGGCACGTTTTTGCCCCCAGGGCATTCGTGGTACATTTGGGGGCGACGGCATTGGTGGCATTGAATTCGCCTCGCCGAGACGGTTCAAACGAACCCCTATTTGATATGGTTCCGATGTGTTTTGAATTTGTTAACAATTTGTCAGTATGGTGAAACTCCCTTTCGTGGGCGACCTTTTTGCCCCCAGGGCATTCGTGGTTGGTCGGAGGGGGTCGGCGTGGTCACCGTTGGATTCTACGCGTCGAGGCGGTTCGGATAGACTACTGGCGACCCCTGGTGGATGCACGCAACAACCAGAAATTCAAATTTCGCGATTCTGCTCTCGGCCGGTAGGTGGCGCTGCGCACGTTTCTCTTCACGGCCGGCAGGCGGCGCTGCAGTCGCTCTCAGCAGGAGGTCCTCCTATATAAGGGTAGAGATCAGCGGCCATCTTCAGTCCCTGCACCCACTTTACCTCTCTCCCCACCACCAACGCAACACTGTAACGGTAGGTAAGGGAGTAGGCGGACACAGTATAGGCAAGCAACTCACACGCTTGGGCTTGGGTCCTGCAATCTACAGCCACAGTTTGAAGGTGGAAAATCACGCCCAGTACATTCCACCAAAGACCGGCCAGCACCGGCCCGAAAACAAGTACCGGCCAGAAACCTCCTATGCTTCAGCACACCGTCGTCATACACTCACAGGCTTAGGCTTACAGGGGTGGGCTTATTAGAGACACTCTGGGGCTTGGGCTTAGCCACAGTTTGAATCTGGCGGAAAATCACGGCCAGCACCGGGCCAAAGAAACCTCCTATCCTTCAGCACACCGCCCAGAAACCTACCGCCCAGAAACCTCCTATCCTTCAGCACACCGGGCGGATAAGCCACACCTTACTACTTACCAAGTTAAAACTTGACTGATGAAATTCATGCATTGAATATTCACCTTGCTGAAGGAGGGGAACGCGTACTGCGTGTAGCAGGTGACGCAGTCGATTCCGCGTCCAAATGAGATGATGCCTACAGCATGAAACAGCTGCTGCATGAAGGCGAGTTACGGATAAAACATGCGACGCAACGTACCCAGCTCTGTGTGCTTGCGGGCAAAGTTGACAATAGAATCGGGGACCCGGCACCCTCTCTCATTTGCGGTCACCTCAAGCAGTAGAATGTCGAATGTCTCGTCACTTGGTATCTTCTCCAGTGGACGCTGGTGCAAGGTGACCTTGTATCTGGTGTCGATTTTGCTGACTTCCTGACCGCCCAGATTCTGCAGCACCAGGGTGTCGACGTTTCACACCAGCAGCTCATGCATGTAGCTGTTCTGGAACCAGCTCAGAAAGCAGCTGGGCTGCTTTTCCTCGGAGGCGCGCAGATTACACAGTACTAGTGATGGGCGATGGCAACTAGAAACTGGGTAAGTACTTACCCAGTTTTACCCAGTTTATTTTAACTGGGTATACCCAGTTTTACTTACCCAGTTTTGGATTCGCCAAAATTCGCCATACCCAGTTTTACTTACCCAGAAATAGCATAAATAAACTGGGTACCCAGTTTTACCCAGTTTTAGAAACTGGGTAAAAACTGGGTAAATTTACTTTTACTTGCTCAGTTTTATCAGAAACTGGGTATACTAACCTGTACTTACCCAGTTTCCAAAATTTGAAAATTGCCATCACTACACAGTACACACCGCACGTGACCTTGATTCTCTTTCCTTCGGCCTAGTGTAATCGACACGTTTTTGCAGCGTGCGTTTGTTTTATGCGAGTACTCTGTCTTCCATGCGCCCTTGTGTAACTGAGAGTCATTAACTGGAAAACTTCAAACCATGGAACAGATCGTCATGTAAGTGAATTGTGTTCAACGAATTATTCTATTTTATGCAATAATACTTTGCATGTGCAGTGCATAGAACGTGGATTCAGAAAGTCGATTGGACTTGTGCTGACAGATATCCTTTCTGTCCTCGAAGTAGTAGAGAAGAGAAAGACTGATTCGCGGGCAGTCTGGACCAAACGAAGATGATGAAGCAGCATTTGGAAAGAATGCAGCGGCTGTGTGTCGTGCTGGACGACAGCGCGCCCAACTGTTACCTACGACGATAGCTTCAAGAATTGGGCGGAGAGTGGGTTTCGCCAGCACTTCATCATTGGAGACTACGACGTCCGCGAGGTGACAACAATAAACATTCATTGAACATAATCAGCTCCTACTGAGTAGCGCATCAATAAAATCTACATACTGAAGTCTTACGTACATATGTACTCACATACTGAAGTTACGACCAGACCACAACCGAGGAACATCCAATAGATGTCTGATACACAAACGTATTCCGCGTGCTATATTGTAAGTTGATTCTTTATATAGCCTCCGAACACGAACGTTGGAGGGGCAGTGATTCACCGGATGAATCCGGTTTCACCATCGGATAAAAGGCTTAGGGAGTCATTCGTCAAACAGGAACCTGGGAGTCTTTCTGTGACTTTCGACCATAGGGACTAGCGGTGATGGAATTTGGGAAGGCAGGTCGTATCGCGCTGTGTGAAGTGCCTTGGCGTTACGTGCAGCGTTCTAATATTCGCATGTTGTTGTCATAACTGAAAAGGGCGGACTTGATATTTCTTGGTTGCTACATCTGCAGTATACACGTCTAATTATCGTGCGTTCTACTTCTACCCTTGCCGTCAGGCACTGAGCTCAAAAGTTTATTGTGGATCAACCGCACACCACATAGGGCGTTATCCCCCGTGAGCTGAGGGGTATGTACCACAAAGTCCTCAGAACACCGAACCTAAGGCAGTTTTATTTGCGGTGTCCGACTCACGCGAATCAGCGCACCGTCCTAGTCCTTCCGTCTCCCCTCCCCGCCATTCTTGCGCAGTCAGTCGCGCGAGAAGGAAAATGTGGCGCGCATACATGATGTCGCGCGTAAACGTAACCGAAGCTGACAAGTTGGAAGAAGAATACTTCAAATTAAGAGCTATCACGGCCGCTATGGAGAAGGCCATCAGCTTCTTCATCACAGGAACCCCCAGGGATCCAGGCCTTCATCTCCATCGTGCTTCGATTTGTACTTAGGGCGCAAGCCGCCAGCGACAAAGATGCTCTGCGTGCGTGAGCGGGCGCAGCAAAGCTAAGCTCACTTTCTACCCCAGGAAACACGCGTACCTCCATCGGCCGAGCAGGAGCAGTCCAGCTTCATGGTCCCCTGCGAGTTCTTCAAACAGTTGGAGGCCAACGCAGCGACCATCGACCTGACTGCCCCATGGCTCTTTGCCGATGTGATGGCACCGCTGTTTTTTCGCCGGGCCTCAGGCGGGCGACACCCTAGGAGAGCTCGGCGTGCGTGCGTGCGTACGTACGTACGTGCGTGCGTACGTAACGCTCTCGGATCTTGGGCTCTACGAATAGGTCTCGACTCACTGATCATTCCGCTAAGAGAAGTCGAGATTCAAAAGTTTGAATTGCGCACGCTACAATACCCCGAAGGTCAAAACGCAAAACGGCTCTAGCTCGCTCGTGTTACGCCGTAGAGCGGCAATCGACACGTCAGGTAAAAGCTCTCGATGTGTTCTTTCATGTGACTGCAAAAGTTCTTTCAATTACGCAAACACGCACCGCCGAAAACGCCATTCTCAACATTTTGACGCTAAAATCGTTCTAACTCGCTCAACTTGCGTCGTAGAGAGACAATCTCAAGGTCAGTGGATAGCTCTCGACTCGCTGATCATTTGTTCTCCCATTGGTCGAAACTCAAAAATTTGAATTTCGCGAGTTACGGTAACCCGAAGGTTTAAAACGCAACCATTAGTCGAAACAAAAGTTTGAATTTCGCGAGTTACAGAAACCCAAATGTCCGAAAACGCAAAACGGCTCTAACTCGTTCGTCTTACGTCGTAGAGCGGCGATCGGCACGTCAGGTGAAAGCTCTCGACGTGGTCTTTCATGCGGCAGCAACAATTTTTAACATTACGTCAAACACGCACCACGGGAAACGCCATTCTCGAGATTCGAACACTAAAATCGCTCTAACTCGCTGGATTTGCGTCGTTGACAGACGATCTCGAGCTCAGTGGATAGCTCACGACTCACGGATTATTTGCAAAACTTGCTCTGTCATATGTTTGTCAAAACTTTTTGTCACTTTTTCAAAAGCGTTGCTCAAAAGAGGGATTTTCTTGCTCTAAAAACCAAATCCCGGGCGATATCAATATTGCTAAGCAATACCCTCTTGCGAAGGGGGAGCTCGTGAAGCGGAGCAATACGGGCGATGAGCTCTCTCACTCTCTGCAGAAAGAACGCAACTCTATGCAATGTCAGTCAGAATGCAAACTCAACTTTTTAATACCGGAGCTTGTTCTGCAACCCCAGCGCGAACCACCCAAACGGCCCAAGTCCTTCCCAGGGAAGCTATGCAGCGGCGGCTGCTCCTTCGGGGTCCCTCACGTGGCAAGATGCCGTCATTGCGGATGGCGGTGATAAACTTTTACAGAACAATTTCATTCAGTCAGACAATCCGGCTTGTCTAGAACTTACTACACAAGACGGTGGGTGGAGCGGCGTGGTATTGTTGCGCGCATGTTAAGAGGACGATCGGATTACTGTGCTCTACACGATAACCGCCTAAGCCATTAGCGCTTCGAGCGAACAACGATCGGAGCCGGAGGACAAATGTCAGTCGACAGCTAGGGAGGAATATGAGCAACAAAACTGGCGCGCTGGCCTTGCTTGGTTAAACTTCGCTTTCTTTCGTTCAAATGTGTCTCTTTGGAAATATAGAAAGGTATCACTATGGCTTGTGTGTCATCCACTCGCAGAGTGATCAGAATTCAATTGTCGTTGACCAACACTATCACCTATCGGTGTACCTCTGTCAGTTTCTTGTGACTTCGGTCACCTTGTAATCTGGTGATTTCTGGGGCTTGGCGATGTGAATGAGGTCGGCAGGTGGAATTATCTCTCCTGCCGCCCTAGGATAGCCATAATGAGCACTGTTAGTCTGGTGATAGTGTAACACGCAGCCGCACCTCTTAATTCGACACTGTGTACGCGCAATTGGACGACCGTTGAGAGGATCGTCTGCATAGGTACCTAAATTACCTAAAGGAAGTTGACTGACAGGGGCCGAGGTGGGCCATGGTCACAAGGAATGTGCTACAGTGCAGCGTTTCATACAATACCACAATGCATTGTTGTATAGTTGTATAGTATGTTATAGTATAGCATACTATACTATACAACAATTCCTTGGGCATTTGTTGTACAATACTATACTATACAACAATTGATGCCAGATTTGGCATACTATAACATACTATACAACAATTCGATCCTATACAACAATGCAATGTTGTATAAAATTGCGGAGTTGTGTGCATCAAAATGACGCATAGACGGCGTCCAAAACTCAAGTATGGTCACACATTCTGTGTTTCTGTGGTGATTTGGCCCGATTGGAGGTTGATTTTGTGCTGAATTGTACGGCTGTGCTTAATTTTCGGGTCTGAAATCTTACACTCAAGTGACATTATTCTGCCGTTTCCAATTTGCCGTACAACAATTCATACTGTTGTACAATACAACAATTGAAATTCCAGAGGCCATACTATACTATACTATACAACAATTAAAATGAATTGTTGTATGAAACGCTGCTACAGTGCTGACCTTAGACCAAGTGCTCTGACCAGAATGGATGGACTTTGTGTCTGCCTTGTTTAGCCAGTCAATGTGGAAAATATGTACACTTTCGACAGAAACACTCACGCACACAAGCGCACGGATAAAGTCACAGTCACACAGCTTACCACTGACAACCACAATCGCGCCTCTCTAACCAGCGTTCCTTTGGCTCCTTCTCTCTGCTTCCCTCGCCACAGGCTCCGTTCGGCGCTCTTGCAACTTTTTCTCTAATTCCTTTGTCTCACTTCGCTGCTCTTCCTTCTCTTTCCAGGGCCAAACCGAAATCCGATCTCTCGCTCTCCATCTTTTTATGCCCGCTTCCCAAGTGGATGATCCAAATTCTTCGCCGCCGTCCCGTGACTAACCACACCCTTTGCGGCCCTGCTGACACAGCAAACGATTAGCGAGCGGCATATTAGCGATAATACCGCCCTTCTCCTTGCCACCGGAACGCGGGGTCTTTACAGTCTATACAGATTACAGATGCGTTTGGAAGCGGGCGGCAAAGGTAATCGAAACGGCTAAGATAATCTAAGATAATCGAAATTTCATCGGCGAAGAGCTACCGTGTTGCTATCTTGGTGGAAATAAAGCATTTACATTGCCACAAGCAGATGAGACGGCGCTTTTGCGAATGCGGTGGTCCCGATAGTTGCTAGCTTGCTACCGTATGCCAATAAGCGGGTACCTACATTTGTGGGTACAAATAAACCGCGAATAACGAATCGGTTATATCGAATAGGTTACAAATCGGCTACGATAGGATCAAGGCTCTATCAAGGATCAAGGCCCAATCAAAGCGACTCGCGAATAGGTTACATCAAATATGAAGGTTCAAATATCAAATCAAATATCAAATCCAATTTCCTGTTTTCAAACAATGGATTGTCCAGATTTTCAGCGTTTCAGAGCGAGTTCAGTGTGAATGAGTTCTGGAGGATACCATCGGAGAGACAGACGACGTGACGAGTGGAGCAACCGACGATCTTCTTCTAGTTACCGTTCGTGGGCCCCTCGCTGGACACACCAGTGGGAGCGACAGCCAGCATCGCCGGCGGACACTATCGAGGGAGAGCCGTCAGAGGATGGAAGAAGACCGCGATCGTCAGCGCGAGCGCGAGCGTCAGTTGGACCAGCACGAGCGGCATGTGCTGCAGCACGACCGTCGTCTGGAGAACCAGCAGCAGCAGCATCGTCGTCAGCATTGGGAAGAGCAGCGAAAGGCGCAGGAAGACAAGCACCGGGACCGTCAGCAGCGACAGCTGCTGCCGTCTTCGGAGCAGCGGCGACCGGCGCAGCAGCAGGCGCAGCAGCAGGCACAACAGCAGCAGCAGTCTGCATCGGCGGGAAACATCTCTCGCTCGAGATCATCTACTTAGTCTGCGCGATCGTGGGCTTCATCGCGTTCGGCTTCTCCCACGGGAAGATCGGATTCCAATTCGCCGTTTTTTCGCCCGGCCTCAGCCGGGCGAACCCCTACGAGAGCTTATCGTGCGTGCGTACGTGCGTACGTCCGTCACGCTCTCATATCTCAGCGTTGAAAAGTCGTAGGAAGGCGGTCTTGGACTTTATGGATAGGTCTCGACTCACTGGTAATGTTGCTAAGAGACTTCGAAATTCAAAAGTTTGAATTGCGCGCGCTACAGTAATCCGAACGTCAAAACGTAAAACGGCTCTAACTCGTTCGTCTTACGTCGTAGAGCGGCGTGCGATAGGTCAAGTAAAAGGTCTCGACGTGCACTTTCGTTTGGCATTAAAAGTTTTCTTAATTGCGCAAACACGCAACACGAAAAGCGACATTATCGCGTTTTTAACGCAGAAATCGCTCTAACTTGCTCAGCGTGCGTCGTACGGAGACGATCTTGGGTTGGTTGGATAGCTCTCGACTCACTGATCATTTGTTCTTCTATTGGTCGAAACTCAAAAGTTTGAATTTCGGGAGCTACAGTAACCCAAAGGTTTAAAACGCAAAACTTATCTAACTCTCTTGTCTTCCGTCATAGAGAGACGATCTTGAGTTCGTTGAATAGGTTTCGGCGCACTGATGATTCCGTTAAGAGAAGTCGAAATTCAAAAGTTTGAATTGCGCGCGCTACAGTAACACGAAGGTCCAAAACGCAAAACGGCTCTAACACGCTCGTCTTACGTCGTAGAGCGGCGTGCTATAGGTCAACTAAAAGGTCTCGACGTGCTCTTTCACTTGGCGTAAAAATTTTGTTAATTACGCAAACACGCACCACGAAAAGCGACATTCTCGCGCTTTTAGCGTAGAAATCGCTCTAACTCGCTCAGCGTGCGTCGCAGAGAGACGATCTTGAGTTGCTGGATAGCTCTTGACTCACTGATCAGTTGTTCTTCTATTGGTCGAAACTCAAAAGTTTGAATATCGCGAGCTACAGTAACCCAAAAGTTCAAAACGCAAAACTTCTCTAACTCGCTCGTCTTATGTACGTTGTAGAGGGGCATTCGTTCGACCGTTTGAAAGCTTACCTTGAGGCAGTTGTTGAACGGTCATTCCTAAAGAAATACTTTTGTTTTTTTAAACCCTTGTCTTACGAACAACTTTGTCTGCTAAAAAAATTAATCCCGGGCGATCCCAATGTTGCCTTGCAACAACCGCTCAGAAAATATGCGTGTGTCTTGCTCAAAAAATTAATCCCGGGCGATTCCAATGTTGCCCTGCAAGAACTCCTCAGAAAGGAGTGGGTCAGAAGTAGCGCATGAATAGTCGACTCCGGGCGGGCGCGCGTCATATCGGAAAGGCTTCGAAATACTTTACAAAAGTATCCACTCTTTTACTCTTCCACTTTAAAATACTCACAAACCACTCTGTATTAATAAAACAACTCAACTTTTTTAAAACAGCTTGTTACCCAGCGACGAGGACGAGGAAGGTTAGCTGAGAGAGACTGGCGTTGTGTCATGTGTTGTCTGAAGAAGGAACGTGATTCTCTATTACTATAGAGGAAGCGGGGGAGCTGCACCCATCGATGGCAGTTGACAACCTGGAGGCCCCGCAACCAGTGACGGGGTTGCCAATCGACGGGGCAGCCAGTGACGGCGCAGCCAGTGACGGAGCAGCCTGTGACGGGGCAGCCAGTGACGGGCAGCCAGTGACGGCGCAGCCAGTGACGGGCAGCCAGTGACGGCGCAGCCAGTGACGGGACAGCCAGTGACGGGCAGCCAGTGACGGGGCAGCCAGTGATGGGACAGCCAGTGAAGGCGCAGCCAGTGACGGGCAGCCAGTGATGGCGCAGCCAGTGATGGAGCAGCCTGTAACGGCGCAGCCAGTGACGGGACAGCCAGTGACGGGACAGTTCGACACGGCTCAGAATCCCAAGGTGTTGCTGCAGGAGGTGGCAACGGGTCAAGTCTTCTTCAAGGAGCGAATCCAGAATCCCCAGACGCAGCAGCAGGAGGTGACAACGACGACGGGCCTGGGGCTGGTTGCATACTCCTCCGTTAAGTTAAAGTTGGCGTTAAAGTTAACTGCCCGTTTAAGTAGTTAATCGCCCGATCGAGTGATTGCCCGATTAACTTTCTGATTGGTCGATTAAAGTTAATTGGGTCTGCGTTGCACACTGCAGTTTAACCGGGCCATCAGTGGATCGCCCGATTAACCCCAAATTAAGTTAAATCTTAACGGCCGCCAGCAGAGAAGTACCGAGGTACGGCATGCACACTCACATAAGTTCTCCGTTCAAATCATAGAGCTTGTTTCTCGTTTGTTGATGTTCAGTACCTAGAAAGGACTCGCTTACGGAGGAGATGATTTTGACTTTCATGTGCCACTACTCTGAACGCATCCTTGGAAGTGAAACATCGCAATAAGGCTGCAAGAATTATTCAAGACTCAAGAGTCACGCTTCACTAATTGCCATACCACGATAATTAAAACTAGCCATTCCTTCCTGTTGCAGAAGAATTTGTGTGATCTGAATAGTAGTGATGGCAACCAAAAACGGGAAAACCTTACCCTTTTCCCTATTTTAAATGGGAACCCAGTCTTACCTGTCTTCAGCGCCCAGCCCGCCCCCAGCCGCCACAAACCCCCCCGCCAAAAAAAAAACCCCCCCACCCAAACCCAACCAACCAAAAAAGAAAACAACCAACAAAACCCAACCACCCAAAACCACAACCCCCCCCCCCCCCCCACCCCCCCAAACCCCCCCCCACAAACCACCCCCCCCCTGAATAGCACGGAATGTAGTCGTCAATGGCCGTAATGTCCTGTTGCATAATCTGTCCTGTTGAAGGTCTGTCCGTTGCAAGGTCTGTCCTGTTTTGAGCCAACGGCGGTGGTCGCCTCGTGCGCGCGCCGCAACGTCCGTCCTGTTCATTGTCAATGTCTGACCTGTTGCAAGGCCTGTCCTGTTGCAAGGTCTGCCCTGTTGCAAGGTCTCTCCTGTTGCAAGATCTATCCTGTTGCAAGGCCTGTCGTGTTGCAAGGTTTGTCCTGTTGCAAGGTCTGTCCTGTTGCCTGTTACAAAATCTGTCCTGTTGCAAGATCTGTCCTGTGGTAAGATCTGTCCTGTTGCAAGATGTGTCCTGTTGCAAAATCTGTCCTGTTGCAAGGTCTGTCCTGTTGCAAGATCTGTCCTGTTGCAAGATTTGTCCTGTTGCAGAAAGTCTCTCCTGTTGCAAGCCAACGCCGCTGACTGCCTCGCGAACGCGCCGTACAAAGCGCCGCGCAAAACAAATGGTAGAGAGCCGCCAGATCCAATGCGAGCTAAGGGGAGCGAGCCTGATTGAGCAGCGACGGTGCCTTGCCGTACTGTTCAGGCGATGCCTGCGTTGAAGGCAGGCAGCAACAGGCGGCGCTGGCCGTGCAGCGATTGATTGCCGCCGCTGGCGTCCCGCTGGCGTCTAGGCGCGCGCGCGCTGAAGCGTCGCGTGGCGAAGTGCTAGCGAGGCAAGCGCATGCTGAAGTGCCGCGTGGCGAAGTGCTAGGGAGGCAAACCTCGACAGACAGACAGACAGACAGACGGACACTACACCTAGCTAGCATAATGTAGATAAATGTGTTATTCGAACGTCATAGTCAAACCTTTGTTGTTATAAGATACACCAATGGACAACTGAATTGGCGAGAATGGGGACCGAGAAGTACGTCAAATTTTTTTGCCGATTTTGATATTCCTTGTGACAAAGTCGTTAAATAGCGCAACTGTTAAGGGTATGAGGCTTGCGGTTGTTTTATCATGATACCTACAAGATAATGTTGCAGCCCAGACAATTCTCTTTGCCTTAGACGTGTTAACGCACAAATTCTCGGAAGTAGAATACCGTAGAACCTCCAATTAACGACCCCCCACCCCCCCACTACCAAGGGGTGGTTGAGATTAGGTCGCCTATTGGAGGGTTTACAGTACTCAGGGGCGGTTTGAGAGGGGGGGGTTGGGTTGAAGCACAACCCCCCCCCCCCCCCTCTCCTCTGGATTCGCTACTGGTAAGAAGGTACGGTAGGTGGCTCTATAAGAAGGATGAGAATGCAAGTTATTAGCGTTACAAGGTTACTCGGGCACATTGTTTGACTTAACGTGGCATTTAAAGTATCTTCAAGGCTACTTTAAATTTTCCTATTAAACTGGGCCAGTTAACGCTGATAGCCCCATTAACTTAACGGAGCAGTGTGCAACGCGCGTTAAGTTTTATCGGTCAATTAAGTCCAGAGTTAAAGTCAACTTTAACTTAATGGAGGGGTATGCAACCGGCGTGTTCCCATTTCCCCCCTTCCCATTTCCCCCCTTCCCACTTCCCCCCTTCCAATTTCCCCCGTTTCCCAGTTCCCCCCTTCCCAGGTCCCCCTGTCTCATTCCCCCCTTTCCCATTTCCCACCTTTCTCAATTCCCCCCGACCCCCCTGTACCAGTTCCCCCCTTTCCCAATCCTCCAGCAGTATCTGAGTGAATGTTCAAAGTTTAAAATTAGGTAAATTAGCATAGGCTTAGGATTTACAGTTGGCTAGGCTTGGTTAGAGTTCAGGCTAGGCTCAGACTACCGCTCATGCTCAGGTTCAGGCTCGTGCTCAGCATAGGCTCAGACTAATGCTCAGGCTTAAGCTTAGGTTCAAGCTTAGGCTTAGGCTTATGCTTATGCTCAGACTCAGGTTCAGGCTTAAGCTGTGGCCTAGGCTGAAGCTGTGGCCTAGGCTTAGACTTATGCTTACGCTCAGGCTCAGGTTCAGGCTTAGGCTGTGGTTTAGGCCTAGGCTTAGACTTATGCTTACACTCAAGCTCAGGTCCAGGCTTAGACTTGTGCTTACGATCAGGATTCTGACTCGGGGTCAGATCTATTGAATTGTGGCGGGGGTGGCGAGGGGGGGGGGGGGGAATAACTTGTGACAATGTTTCGGAACTGGGTAGGGGGGAACTGGGAAAGGGGGGAGATGCAATCCAGAATTCCGGAATGTCGCAGCTGCAGCTGATGGCGGCGAAGCAGCAGCTCTTCAGGGACCCCACCTCGAACCGAGATCGAGATCCGCTAGGGGTTAGTTACTTTTGTTACTATGTGCATACATGTGAAGTAATGTAACTCCAGTTCCATACGTGTAACCGGGGTGGGGGGGGGGGGGGATGGGGGGGGGGGGGGGGGCGGGGGGGTAAGCCCCCCCCCCTAGCCGAAAGTGTACCCCCCCATACGCCCCCCCCCCCAGGTACCCCCCTCCTGCCTTCCCCAAAAGACCCCCCTAAAATTTCAAAAATTTTCGCCTGCGGCGCTTAAAAATGGCAATAATTTCGCCTGCGGCGCTTGAAAATAGCAAAATTTTCGCCTGCGGCGCTATATTTTGGACATTTTTGACCAAAATTAAGCTATTTTTGGCACTTTTGGGCGTATTTTTGCAAAATGTTCTTATTTTTTGGTACTTCTTTAGCAAAATTTTTAGGTCATTTGACCCCCCCCCCCCCTCCAGGGGCCTCAGACCCCCCCCCCCCCCCCCCTGAGGAGTCTTATACCCCCCCGACCCCCCCCCCCTCCCTGGCCGGTTGGCGCTTACACATATGTCCAGTTCTGGTAATGCATGAAACAAGCTGTTTTAAAAAAGTTGAGTTGTTTTATTAATACAGAGTGGTTTGTGAGTGTTTTAAAGTGGAAGAGTAAAAGAGTGGATACTTTTGTGAAGTATTTCGAAGCCTTTCCGATATGACGCGCGCCCGCCCAGAGTCCACTATTCATGCGCTACTTCTGACACGCTCCTTTCTGAGGGGTTCTTGCAGGGCAACATTAGGATCGCCCGGGATTAATTTTTTGAGCATGACACACGCATTTCTGAGTGGTTGTTGCAGGGCAACATTGGGATCGCCCGGGATTAATTTTTTTAGCAGACGAAGTTGTTCGTAAGACAAGGGTTTAAAAAAACAAAAGTACTTCTCATGACCGTTCAACAACTGCCTCAACGTACGTTTTCAAACGGTCGAACGAATGCCGCTCTACAATGTAAGACGAGCGAGTTAGGGCTGATTTGCTGTTGAACCTTTGAGTTACTGTAGCTCGCCAAATTCAAACTTTCGAATCTCGACTTCTCTTAACGGAATGATCAGTGTGACGAAATCTGCTCAACAAACTCAAGACCGTCTCTCTACGACGGAAGACGAGCGAGTTAGAGAAGTTTTGCGTTTTGAACTTTTGGGTTACTGTAGCTCGCAATATTCAAACTTTTGAGTTTCGACCAATAGAAGAACAAATGATCAGTGAGTCAAGAGCTATCCAGCAACTCAAGATCGTCTCTCTACGACGCACGCTGAGCGAGTTAGAGCGATTTCTATGCTACAAACGCGACAATGTCGCTTTTCGTGGTGCGTGTTTGCGTAATTAACAAAATATTTACGCCAAGTGAAAGACCACGTCGAGACCTTTTAGTTGACCTATCGCACGCCTCTCTATGACGTAAGACGAGCGCGTTAGAGCCGTTTTGCGTTTTGGACCTTCGGGTTACTGTAGCGCGCGCAATTCAAACTTTTGAATTTCGACTTCTCTTAACGGAATTATCAGTGTGCCGAAACCTATTCAACGAACTCAAGATCGTCTCTCTATGACGGAAGACGAGCGAGTTAGATAAGTTTCGCGTTTTAAACCTTTGGGTTACTGTAGCTCCCGAAATTCAAACTTTTGAGTTTCGACCAATAGAAGAACAAATGATCAGTGAGTCGAGAGCTATCCAACCAACCCAAGATCGTCTCCCTACGACGCACGCTGAGCGAGTTAGAGCGGTTTCTGCGTTAAAAACGCGAGAACGTCGCTTTTCGTGGTGCGTGTTTGCGTACTTACAAAAATTTTTAATGCCAAACGAAAGAGCACGTCGAGACCTTTTAGTTGACCTATCGCACGCCGCTCTACGACGTAAGACGAGCGAGTAATAGCCGTTTTGCGTTTAGACCTTCGGGTTACTGTAGCGCGCGTAATTCAAAGTTTTGAATTTCGAAGTCTCTTAGCAACATTACCAGTGAGTCGAGACCTATCCATAAAGTCCAAGATCGCCTTCCTACGACTTTCCAACGCCGAGATATGAGAGCGTTCCGAACGAACGAACGAACAGACGCACGCACGAAAAGCTCTCGTAGGGGTTCGCCCGGCTGAGGCCGGGCGAAAAAAAATGCGTTTAAAACTAATATGCTATCGTCTCCCTCTCTATCTGTCTGTCAGCTGGAGGCGATTGTCCCGACCACCAAGACCGATCCCCCATCTTCCTCGACAGAAGCCAAACGTGAGAAGAATCGACGAAGAAGGGAAAGGCGGAAGAAGCGAGAGGACACGAAGGAGCCGACAGACACCAGTGTGCCTGTGGACGGTCCAGATGCCGAGACTGGTGCTACTGCTACTAGCGTGGGCTTGGAGCTCATGGCGGGCGAGTCGTTCGCCTACGGACGCTACATGAAGAAGGCTTGACTTTCCAGACACGTTCTACCCAAGTTACTATCGTATGTCTGTCATTGTGCGTGTGTGTGTGTGATTTGCGCTACTACAAGTGACGGTATCAGTAGTGGTACCTGGCCCTCTACACCCCCACGAATCGTGGCCCTCTACACCCCCAAACCCACCCCCACGCCAACCCCTCCCCACCCCACTCCCACCCTCCCACCACTCACCCTCCCCCCCCCCCCTCACACCACTCCATCATCAACATCAGAAGGTGAGTTCCAGTTGTAAAGACAGTTGCTTGTGCTCAAGTGAACGTTTGTTGGTGACTCGTTTCTTAGATGTCTGAACCTTTTTTTGCTAATGTAATGCGCCTTTCTGTGTGCGGCCGTTACTATTCCGTCTAGCTAGGGAGACGGATTATTCACTCCCAAACTCGGCGCAGATTCTGGCTGATTGCAGACTCACCTAGACGGCGGCGCGGAATAGCATGAGCCGACGCGAAGGAATGCATACGATTACGCGCTTACAGAGAACGATAATACAAAGACGGGATATGAATCACTGCTGGAATATGAAGGGTGTTACATCTCCCCCCTTTTCGAAATAAGCGATTACGTACATAGAAATCGCGCTACAACACCGATAACATGACAGTAGTTACATAGCACTATTACCACAATAGAACAAAACACAATGCCTAGCAAAGCGCAGCGCAGTGTGTCGCGTCAGCTGCGTTGTGTGCGTGCGTGCTGTGTTGCACTTGGGCAGGCGTCTCAGGGGTTCCTGCTTTTCTTCTTCTTCTTCTTGTGCCCGAGTGCTTTGGCCTTCTTCTTCACCTTCTTCGTGGCTTTCAGCTGCTCGGTGCACTCGGCCTTGGTGTTTTGTTTGGTGTGCTCGTTGGAGTTGTCGTTGGCGCTCTGGGGCGTGGTGTTGCTCGACTCCGGCTCCCCCTTCGAAAGATTGGCCTTGCGTAGTGGCGCTGAATCGCCTTTGGCTGATGGTGGGTTGAGCTGGATGAGGCCGCTTTCCATGCTGACCTCAATGGAGCGGAAGTGTGACAGGAAATCCATGCCCAGGATGCAGTTGAATCCAGTGGGCTGCAGATTGGCCACGTGGAATCGGTGCTCCACGTGCAGTTGTGGTTTGGCGAAGACCACTGGCAGCTTGACCATGCCAGAGATTTCCACGGTGTGACCGCTGGAAGAGCGTAGGTACTCTATGGCTGGTAGCTCCACGACGGGTTGCGCTTGGTTGGCCTGTTGCAGGTTGTGGCAGATCTTCATGTAGGCAGTGGGCGAGATGAGCGAATTGACAGCTCCAGTGTCCACTAGGCAGCTGATCTTCTCTCCATGGATGGCAATTTCCTTGTTCAGCCGCTTCAATGGTTGTGTGGTGGAGGTGTGTCTTTCGACCACTGGAGTGGATGGCACTTCTGGCTTGTCTGGACAGTTCTCGCCTTGGTTTGGCGCGCCGTTGTCGTAGTAGAGCCAAGCTCCATCAGCGTTGGTCAGTTGCTTCTGGTCGTGGCTTCGCTGGAATTGCTGCTCGAATGGGCCATTTTGGGCTTGCAGTTGAGCGACGGTAGCTTGGAGACTCTTCACTGTGGTGCACAGCTGTCTCACGTCCATGTCGTCGTCGTCGTCTGGCCCCAACGTGACAAACGCTTGAGCAGGACCTTGAGCAGGGTTGTTGACTAAGCGAGGGTTGTAGAACCCTCGGGCGTCTTGACGGTAGTAGCAGTTCGCATAGACGTGCCCAGGCTTCTGGCATTGGACGCAGTAGACGTCTCGGTTGAAGCCTCTGGGAAACTGCCCTCTGCCTCGTGGTCCTTGGTTTCGGCCACGGAATGCGTTTGCGTTCGGTGCATGCATGCCTTGTGTGTCTCGCGTGTTTTCGTCTAGAATGTGCTGTTTGAATTTGCGACACACTAGCAAGACATGGCCCGGAATTTTGCAAAATTCGCATACGTCCCTTCCTCGTCCTGTGTAGAGGCGAGCCGATTCTGGTGGGACGTTGGGTTGCGTCTGGCCCAGGATCAGGGCGTTGTGAGCCTCAGCGCGTTGAGCGGCTTGGACGGCTTCTTCGAAGGTGTTGGGCTGCTTCTCCAGGACGCAGCGTCGCAAATTGTCCCTGTCGCGCAGACCACTGATGAAGCAGTTCATCATCTGCTTCTCCTGTGCGCTGGCCGGGAATGTGGCACTGGCGGGGTAGGCACCTTCGGCGAGGCGTTGAATGTCCCCAGCGTAGACTGCCACGGACTCAGTGTCCCCTTGGCGGCGGTTGTGCAGCTGCGCCGCGTAGAACTTGTCGGATTCCACTGGCTGGAGTCGTTCCAGCAGGGCGGCTTTGGCTCGTAGGAGTCGGAGGCTGGACTGCGCAGTCCTCGGAAGATTTTCGGGGCGGTGCCTTCGAGACAGGTCGGCAAGACTTGCAGACGTCGATCGCCAACAATGTTCTTGGCCAGGCAGACTTCTTCGTAGCGCCTGAGCCATTCGGAGAACGACTGTCCGTCGGCGTAACCCCCTGTGAAAGGAGTGGGAAGGGTGCCAAGGGTTCTTGGGCTTAGAGCCTCCTCAGTGACTGGAGTGGTGGCTGCGGCTGTGGCAGCTGTGCCAGAGGTGGCAGCGGGCGGATTCTGCTGGAGGGTCAGCAGTTGGGACTGCAGAGAGTCCTTGTCCTTCTGGAGGACTTTGTTGTCGTCGTGAGCCTTCTGGAGGTCTCGCTCGAGAGCGCGTTTCTCTCGTTCAAATTGGTCTTTGAGCTTTTGTAGCTCGGCGGAGTCTGCCATTGTGGGACTGGGAGTGGCGATGGGAGCAAGAAGCTTTGTGGCGGTAGGGTTCGTCGCCGTTTTACTGTGGTCCCATCGAGGTCACCACTTGTAATGCGCCTTTCTGTGTGCGGCCGTTACTATTCCGTCTAGCTAGGGAGACGGATTATTCACTCCCAAACTCGGCGCAGATTCTGGCTGATTGCAGACTCACCTAGACGGCGGCGCGGGATAGCATGAGCCGACGCAAAGGAATGCATACGATTACGCGCTTACAGAGAACGATAATACAAAGACGGGATATGAATCACTGCTGGAATATGAAGGGCGTTACACTAAGAGTGTACAGGTACTCAAGTGAACGTATGTGTGGTGTGTTGGTAGTAATGAGTCTCTGTGTGATAGAATCGCAACAAATTCGGATTCATAATCAACCAAACCGTGCCTTTCATTGTGTCGTTTGCAGAAATCACAAAAGAAGCACATGAGCGAACACACCCCAGTAGCAACAAACCCAATAATCATCCAAATGCGTCCACTTAATCAGTAACCGCAACAGTATAGTCATAACCAAACCACCTAGCCAAAGAAACACCTGAGCAACAAACCCTAGTAATAGCAAAGCGCCCAACCATAAGCATTGCCTAATCATTCAAATGGCTGAAGTCCATTCTCGCCACGAAACTACCCGCCCAAACTATCTTCTCCACGGTTTTGACGAAGGCCTCCATGAGAGCGGCGACAGCGCTGAAGTGACCCGCCTCCTCCCCAGCTAGCCACACGAATGCCAAGTTGCGAAAATTCTTAGCCACGTCATGTAGAAGGGCCTCGTCCAGGTCTCGATCGGTCGCGGTGTTGTAGAGGTATACAACCTCTGCTGGGGTTCTCCTACAACCGAGAATAATACAGGAAGTGAATTACGGTGTTTAACAGCCCTTACTACATTCCACCCATGCGTGTAAGCGCCAACCGGCCAGGGGGGGGGGGGGGGGGGGGGGGGGTATAGGACCCCTCAGGGGGGGGGGGGGGGTCTGAGGCCCCTGGAGGGGGGGTCAAATGACCTAAAAATTTTGCTAAAAAAGTACCAAAAATAAGAAAATTTTGCAAAAATAGGCCAAAAAGTGCCAAAAATTGCTTAATTTTAGTCAAAAATGTCCAAAATATAGCTCCGCAGGCGAAAATTTTGCTATTTTCAAGCGCCGCAAGCGAAATTTTTGCAATTTTTAAGCGCCGCAGGCGAAAATTTTTGAAATTTTAGGGGGGGGGGGGTCTTTTGCGGAAGGCGTGAGGGGGGTACCTGGGGGGTATGGGGGGGTACACTTTCGGCTAGGGGGGGGGGCGGCTTACCCCCCCCCCCCCCCATACCCCCCCCCCCCCCCCAGTTACACGTATGATTCCACCAGCTTACCACAACACAAAATTCTCCATTAGGCAAAAAATACAAAGAATAGTCTATAAACAGAAGTAAAATTCAGTAGAATAATCAAGAACTCACCCAGAGGCCTTTTCACGCAGCTTGTCCCTCGTCTCCATCTTGACCTCGCTCCAGTCCAGACGTCCATGGCTCGGGCAACTAGGAGCTTGATGCCGAGAAGCTCCTTTTCAGAGAGCATGTCGTGCAGATGGAATGCGAGACGGTCCCAATTGTCAGGGGGGCACCACTCCTGGATAGTCGACCAGTAGAATATGTCGGCGACCTGTCATCCAACCCATCGCGCGAAGCGTCAGCCCATCCGTCACCGAACCGGTCACTTCATCACAAAGCGTCATCGGCTGCCTACGTCAGTTTGCTCGCGATGACTACCTCCAAGAACACAGTGATCAACTGTAGTTGTCGATTTCCGCCATAGGGGTTTGGTCTCCAGGAAAGAACGATCAGCCCCCTCTTACAGGGCGCGAGTTGCCCAAGGTCATAGAGGCGGCGGAGCGGCGATGATGGATGGTTGTTGCAGCGCTGACTGTAGCGCGATGCGAATGCACCTCCCACTCATAAGGTCTGGGGGAATTCGGATTGCCGATCCCTTCGGCTCTCGCTTCTTTCGATGTTGTCAGGTTTCTCAATAAACTGCGCAACCGATATGAGCCAAATCTTTGGATTGCGTCACGTCGACGCCATAGAGAACGCCAATAGAGAGTTACCATAGGCGCACTCAAAGAACTATGTAGAAATGTCCTGGCCTCTACCGCTAGCCAGAGTCACGCGTCGAAGAAGTTCAAGGTGGTCTACATGTGTCAACATGACAGCACCCTATCTGCGTTCATTGAGGCGAGGGCCGCTCTCGGTAAGTTTTCCTCAATTGCTTGATGTTGGCATATGTTCCTACGTTATATTCTGCAGCTTAAAATTGTAAGATAAGCTGCAGTCCTAATTGCTGAAATGTGTGATACCAGCTGTTTCAGCCCGCCGCGTGCGATCCTCAGAGGACATTTGTCAGCCGATGGATTCTAGTGTTGGACGTCGGCGTTTTGTAGGACAGGAATTCAAGTTGCACTCCTGAAGCACGTCCTCTCGGCGCTGACAACCTCTATCACATATCACATGCAAGAAGAAATATGCTGCACTTTCATTGAGCAAGCGCAAGAATACGAGGAATCTCATAACACATGTACTACTGTGAATACCGTAAGCACCCCTAGCCATCTGAACTTCCATTCTCGCACACTTGTCTATACCCGCCGAACAGTAATGAGGATATTGCTCTGAAAATTAGTGGATAAAGTTGCTTGTCACTTTAGCTTTCGCGTACTGGACACCAACGAGGAGGCGGCGGCGCGTGACGGCTGTTGCTACCATCAGTTCAGAGGCGTCCGAGGAGTTGTGAAGATCCAGAAGCGATTTGAGGAGCTGACCGGCTTGGAGCGGTTCAGGTTCGACCGCCGCGCTGTTAACTGCGCGAAGTCGCCTGACCTCGCTTCGCCGGCCATGCGCCTTAGCGTTACGATGCTTCTGTAGGAGGCGTATGTAGGTGTTGACGAGGGAGAGTGGGCGCGAGCGTAGGAGGATCGCGGTTCTTGCTGTTGATGATGATGTAGATGGAGGAAGAAAAGGAAAGAGATCCTTTAGAGGCCGACTACCTCTGAAGAAGCTGCCCTGCTTTCCACTGCCATTGTCACTGATCTGCCACTGCCGCCTGCAATGTCAAGTTCAAGGCCAACGTGTCGCCGCAGTTGAGCAGCGACCTGTCAGGCTTCTTCTGGCAGAAGTTGGGGCGCTGGCCTTGCAGGCCTACTGAGATTCAAGTGGTCGGGAGATACGAGCCACATCACGACGCTCGGAGCAGGTATGCTCTGACGCGTCTGGCGCTGGAGTGCCGCTCGTTCCCTGGCACACCAACGGCCGGCCTGCCAGTCTGCGCCATCGACACCGAACGACTCATCTGGCCAAACATGCTGGTCTCGGCGAAACATAGGAGGTTCAAGTACGAAGACCTGCTCAGGCTTCGCAATGAGACCTACAAGTCTGGCACTGAGCTTCTGTCCACGAAGAAGGGCAGAGAGTATGTGGCTGCCGCCGCTTGTGACGAGGGAAGAAGACGAATGCATTATTATTTTGTGTGATTCAGGTTCATGGAGCATATCGGGAAGGAGACCGAGAAGAGGGAGGGGATCATCGGCGACGGCCAGACCAGCATCAGCTACTGTCAGTTGACCGACCACAAGAACCCCAACACTTAGATGCTTTCTCCAGATGCGGCTAGCGATGCGTAAAAAGTTCACTGTGCCGCCCACCAAGATATGACAGACACGAAGTACATGTATAGGTTGAACTTTTTTCGCCGCGCCTCAACGCGGCGATGTGTATATGTTACGTCCACTTTCCGCATTCGTCCAGAAGCCGCATAATGCGGCGAAACAAGAAACGGCTCGAGAAAGGCACGTTCAAATGGGGTCAATCTTGTGCATAGGTGCCGAAATTAGTAGGCGCGGCACACGAGCAGCTCGCGACAGACGGCCCTGGGGCCGGTTTCATAAAATGCAGATTCAGAAGTCAGATCTGAATCAAGCATTCAGATTCAGACAATTTCGGTTTCATAAAAGTTTTTCGCTATTCTGAATGTTTTGTTCAAAATGTGAACCAAAAGGCAGAGAATTGAATGTCTACATTCAGAATCTGAACCCAATGCGATTCAGATCTGAGTCAACCATCTGAACCCGGATTCCGAAGACAGTATAGTTTGCGTCGTTCAGGGCTTGCAGATGCCCAAATACTGCTATCGCGCTCCATATTCTAACGTTTGGTGACTATTTGACCAAAATTCAGTGTAGTCTGAAGTCACTCTAGTAGTTTTGAACCCATGTTCAAGTGCTTACACCTTCTGAGTGATGTTGGGCTCAGAACTCAGAAATCTGAACAACTCGTCTGAATGGTAAATATTTTATGAAGCCGAAGGGTGAATTTTTCGGAATGTTGACTCTGAATCTGAGCGATTTCCGTCTGAATCTGAGTCTGAATGTCTTAACGTTTCTGAAACCGAAATTTTGAATCTGAACTCAGAATCTGACTTCTGAATCTGAGCTATATGAAATCCACCACTGGAGGAGTCGATGCCTTTGGCGGACACGTCGCGAAACAGCTTATGGCCTTCCTTGTTGATGTCGTTGTACGACTTCATTTCACCCGTTTAGTAGCGGCGCTCGATGGCTGCCTCCCTGAGCAGCACCGCGTGAGTCGGCCTATAGGATTGTCTGACGTCGATTGTCAACGTGTCGCAGTTGCGCCGGTGCTGGTAGTCCACCATGGGGCGCACCTGTCCCATTCCGACGTGGCTGGCTCGGTCATTTGCAGAATAGAATGGAACAACAGCGGCTGTTATGTGGGTAAGCGCTCACTTCAACACAAGCAAACGCCATAGGAATTAGAGCATTCCATCTACTTCCCAATTCAAGGCCGCTATGTACTTCGACCAGAACGCGTCGTGGATTTCATGGATGCCATCATTAGTAATTGAGAACACCCGTTTGTTCGCCCGCCCTCAGGCGGGCGAGACTATACGAGAGCTCGGCGTGCGTGCGTGCGTGCGTGCGTACGTGCGTGCGTAACGCTCTCGGATCTCAGCGTTGGAAAGACGTAGAGAGACGATCTTGGGCTCTACGGATAGGTCTCGACTCACTGATCATTCGGCTAGGAGAAATCGAGATTCAAATGTTTGAATTGCGCGCGCTACAGTAAGCCGAAGGTCAAACCGCAACACGGCTCTAACTCGCTCGTGTTACGTCGTAGAGCGGCAATTGACACGTCAGGTGAAAGCTCTCGACGTGCTCTTTCATGCGTCTGCAAAGTTTTTTCAATTACGCAAAACACGCACCGCGGAAAACGCCATTCTCGGCATTTTGACGCTAAATTTGCTCTAACGCGCTCAACTTGCGTCGTAGAGAGACGATCTCGAGCTTTTTGGATAGCTCCCGACTCACTGATCATTTGTTCTCCGATTGGTCGAAACTCAAAAGTTTGAATTTCGCGAGTTACAGTAACTCGAAGGTGCAAGAGCACAAAACGGCTCTAACTCGCTCGTCTTACGTCGTAGAGTGGCAATCGACACGCCAGGTGAAAGCTCTCGACGTTTTCTTTCATGCGTCTGCAAAAGTTTTTTCAATTACGAAAACACGCACCGCGGAAAACGCCATTCTCGGCATTTTGACGCTGAAGTCGCTCTAACGCGCTCAACTTGCGTCGTAGAGAGACGATCTCGAGCTTTTTGGATAGCTCCCGACTCACTGATCATTTGCTCTCCCATTGGTCGAAACTCAAAAGTTTGAATTTCGCGAGTTACAGTAACTCGAATGTGCAAAAGCACAAAACGGCTCTAACTCGCTCGTCTTACGTCGTAGAGTAGCAATTGGCACATCAGGTGAAAGCTCTCGGCGTGCTCTTTCACGCGGCAGCAAAGATTTTTCAATAGCGCAAGGACGCACCGCACACAACGCCATTCTCGATATTTTAACACTAAGATCGCTGTTTGCTACATGCAGATGTGCGACATGGTTTGATTGCTCGTAGTGTGCTGTTTTGTGCCCTGTCAAGTGTTTGCCAACACTTTTACAAGTTTTTGTCACTTTTTTTGAAAACGTTGCTTGAAAGAGGGATGTTCTTTCTCTAAAAGCCAAATCGCGGGCGAAATCAATATCGCTATGCAATACCCTCTTGCGAAGCGGGGGCTCATGAAGCGGAGCATGCGGGCGATGAACTCTCGCACTCTCTACAGAAAGAACGCAACTCTTTGCAAAGTCAGTCAGAATACAAACTCAACTTTTTAATACCGGAGCTTGGTTCACTCTCAGTTCCTTCAGCTTCGTGATGATATTTTCAACTGGAGCCCACAAATTGTCGAGCCTGGGGCCAGCTCGGCCACTGAACAATCTGGCTGAGTCAATGGGGCGAAATGGAAGAAATGTCAATGGGGCGCGTCGCCGTACGCGTTGCCCAAGGCGAGCAGTCGCTGACACGAAGCCACCCCATCCTCGTGCTGAGCCCTGGCACCTGCTCCGATCGCGTCTTCAGCTGCAGCACCACCGAGCGGTCAAGGAGGCTGGAGCAGAACAGGTGGAAGGCCTACACTAATTCTTTACTAATTCAGCATGCCTGCCCAACCCATTCTACCTGTAAGTAGGAAGAGTAGAATAACAAAGCTGTGAACTGGTACGCACTGGTGGCGCTGGTCGACATTGGGCCTGACATTCGACGTGATCAATAAGGCGACCACCGCCCCGCG
>JASAMZ010010846.1:0-26394 GCA_030248115.1 Linhomoeus sp. GSCO2_2
CTCGGACTACTCTCGCGAACTGTGACGTCGAAATAATAACAAGTTTTAAAGATTGTCCCGAAGTAATGTTCGCGCAAAGTCAAAACTTCATCGAACCTAGTCGAATCGCATATCAAAATGAACCGCTCGACCTCCTGAGCAAGAATCCGACAACAAAAAGTTTCAAAAGGTCAATGAGAGGGCTACAGTAACCAAAACGCAATGAAAACTGCAGATTTTGGTTTGTTGTATCTTGGCACTCGTGCGTTGCAGAGCGGCGGTCTTGACATCGCTGAAGAGGTCACTGCAAGCCAACATCAAATCATGCTCACAATTAACCTGTAGTTTTGCGTTAGATTCCAGTGCCTTTTTTAAAATTTAGTCTGAAAAGATGATTTTCTTGGTGTAAAGAATTAAACCCGAGCGATACCAATGTTGCGTAGCAAGACCACTCCAAGAAGTGTAGTCGCGAGGAGAGTCAAAGACGCTGCACGAAACCGGAAAGGACCATGCTACAATCTCAGTAAAAATTCAAAGCTCAAAACCACTCCGCTTTTTAAAAGAGACTTGTTACTCTAAGCTTGTTCCGGCTTCCTCTGGGTAGGGGGGGGGGGGGGGGGGGGGGGGTCCGCCGAAAATTTCTAGGGGGGGGGGGGGGGGGTATCCGGAATTCCCCGTCCGGATGGCCAAGGCTAGGGGGGGGGGGGGGGGTGACCCCCCCCCTATCCGCCCCCAATCGCACCTATGGACGAAGTGAGCCCTCGTCAGCGATCGGCTGCAGACGCCACATGTGAACCGATGGACTGACCGAGACCTCTTCTTTTGTGACGTGCCCCTATCAATCTACCGTGCAAATGCAACGCTGTCAGTTCAGTGGCGCGTTCCCTTTTCCGCTACCAGCTCTTGAAAGACTTCCCCACTGAGCGGCCTGTCAAGTGGATAAGATGGAAGAACAGAAGGACCAATGAAATTCCCGCAGCCTTGCGCGCCATGAGACCTGCGCTGAGAAGCGACAATGCTAGTCGCTACAGTTTTAGTAAGACGACAGTGGCGGTGGGGTGGTGGCGGCCGGCGGGGACATGTCACGCTCATGGCGCAGCCCAATTGTGCAGATGGATTATGTTGTGCTAGCGCAAGCTTCATGCTTATGGCACCCATTTTGAGAAGAAGCTCGGTTGCATAGATGCGCGGTAGGTACTTGGCTACACGACTTCCATGGCATACGCGTGTGCATAAGCCGGGCGCCGTCTCGATTGTGTCCGCTTCTGCAGTGCGGTGTGCACCAACTATAACGCAAAATTTCACCCCTGCATTCTTCAACAGCTCATATAGCAGTGGAACGACATGTCAGGCGTGGACTCGAGCGACGTCTACAAACTGTCTAGCGACTATTACGGGGAGTACGCGAGAATTGTGACGGACAGTCTGACCTACGGCTGGAGACCCAAGTGTGGCGCTTACTCAGATGACAAAGCGGAGGACGGCAGCCGACCGACCGTTTTCACTTCTCTGCCAGCAAGCCGACTTCCCAGCCAGGTTGAGACACACTACCACCATACATTGTAACTAGGCTTGACTAAAGCTCAAACTAAGTCTTGTTTTGATCATTTCTCATTTCGGCTGGCGGGTCAACGCCGCGACGCACTGAGTCGTCAGGTGTTGATGAGTGCCTCAACTCTCAACACCCTGTTGTTGGATACTTTGCGAAGCAAGCTTATAACACAACGTATAACATCTCAGCCTACACTGTCTCTGTCAAGCGAACCAATCAATGCAGTAAGTCATCCCGACGAAATCGTTTTCTTCACACCTATTGTTTGTAGAAACTCTGGACAAGCTGCGCGTTCAGTAGGCTATGAGATGAACTGCTTGCTAAGTGCTTACATATGTAGCGTTGAGTGCTTACATATGTAGCGATTCTTTCCTGTTCCGCTCAGAACCCCTGTGCCATGGAGGAGGCCACAGCGTCGGAGCTGGCGCGCTTCACTGAGGACGATGCTGAAACTCTGGCTTTGCTCCACGATAGAGGCATATTAGTTGACGACTTCTGGTTTTGCTGGGAAGACTCGGCAGGCCGTCTCTTCCACTCCACATACAGGGTCGTGTTGACCTAGAAATCTACTGTAGTGCGTAATGCGGCATACGCAAAGATGGTTGAGAGTTTGAGCAATGCCAAACTCTAGTTGCGATCCACTGAAGTACTGTCGGCTACCGTAGCAGCTAATGGTACTTCAGTGGACTGTAACTCTTGTGTTGCACAGAGTCACCATCCACTGTGACGGTCAACACGACCCTTTTCGAGTCGTTTCGTCGATCAGCGCGAGACCGGATACCGCTACGCGACAATTGACGCTGAAGAGGAGGGCCGGCAGCAGCGGCCAGAAGTCTCCAGGCAGACTAGCGACGCCAGCAGTGGCCAGTTGGAAAGCAGCGCAGCAGCCCGGCAGAGAAGAAATCGTCGTCTATGGGCACTTGTGCTGACCGGAGCTCTCCTGGTGACTCTAGGCGTTTCGGCGGCGGGTGTTGCTCTCCTCTCCACAAAGCCCACAAAGCAATCTGTTGGTATGTAGGCTAGCTGTCAGCTGAGATGGCCAACTTAATACTAGGTAGTTTGCCGTGGAAGGTTTGGGTGGGAGGCGGGGGGGGGGGGGAAGGTGGATGCAAGACATAATGCACGTGAAGAAACCCTTTAAAAATTTGGCCTTGTGACAAACCGAGGGATTCACATGGACCACCTTCACAGTCCAAACGATCCTTGCACTG
This sequence comes from Linhomoeus sp. GSCO2_2, assembly GCA_030248115.1. Lineage (NCBI taxonomy): Eukaryota > Metazoa > Nematoda > Chromadorea > Monhysterida > Linhomoeidae > Linhomoeus > Linhomoeus sp. GSCO2_2. The sequence continues at coordinate 2,743 of JASAMZ010010846.1, forward strand.
GACGATAATATGTATCCACTTCTGTTCAAGAACTCACTGGGGACCGGGTCTCAATTCGGCACCTCGCCTTGACCACTGTTCCACATGACAAGTTCTATGCCGCCTGGGTGAAGTCGGACGGTTTCTTAGACTGGTTTGGCGCAGAGCCCCAGCAAGGTGAATGAAAATTGAGGGGCAATTTGTGTTCAATTCTGATAGTTCAACTCTATTGTTGATTGAATTCTGTGACTGCGAAGAAGAGTAAATCAACTACACGTATACCACACACATAGGCTGCGAGAACGAGACAAACACTTGCGCTCAAGGCACGCCGATGGCGCGAACCAGCGGCGACTGCTGGGTCGCTGACTTGGCAGTCAACTGCAGTCGTCCAAGTGTAATACACTTCAAGGTGTTGGTTCGTTTTGGCTTCTGCGTGCCAATTTCTGGTATTGGCTGGGCTGCACACGAGCATTTGGCATATGCCTAATTAAAATTCTTCAGGGGTTCCTCAATGGAAATCTGGAGGGGGGCAGCAGTCACAGTGTTGACTGCGGCGGAAGCGCCACAGTCGCCTGGGAGGACTCAGGTGTGTGTTTGTCATTGCCAACGATCAATCTCTAAAGAACAATAGAGTTGCAATATTAGAATGGAGCAATATCGTCACTGCCCATCCCAGGGCATGCTCCACAAGTAACGGACTCGTCCACTAAAGCTAATTCAATTACTACAGTAGTTCAGAAAGTGGTTGTTATCAATGAGTTCACCCGGAACGCGTTTCACAAATCGTGACGCGTGACAGTGGGTTTAGGGTATGCAGTGTTGAAGCTACACTACTGTTCAGCGCAAACTCCACACAGTTTCAAGCGAACAGTGATTCGTATCCAGAAGCATACTGGAAATGGCGAGTTTGTGTTCCTTAGAGGAGGAATACCGTATGTTCGCGAAGGTGGGTGGATGAGGAGTTTCACTGTAGTGCAATCTATTCTCAGAATCATTCAACACGAAGTTTTGCATTCTATTTAGAAGGTATAATCCCAATCCGACACAGAATTCTGGCGACCAATTCGACCGACAGATTTTACGAAGCCTGGGTGAAAGGAGACAACCATTTGGATTGGAATGGTCCTGAAATGCAGCAGGGTGCGTACATGTAATGCGTATCAACGGCCTTGCGTCACAGATGAACTCTGAACGCCGATTTACGCGGTGGACCCCGGCAGCGGCAAGTGCACCACGTTTGAGTTTCTGTACCGCACCACTCCATGAACAGATATTCATAAAAGTTTGCGCAAATCCGGACGCATGTCTTACCTAGACAGGTGAGAAGTTTCAGCCATGTTTGTTGCCACACATACATAGTTTTGGCGCAGCACTAAAACTCGAGCAGACAAGGCGCCAACTGTGCCAACAACAAGGCGCCAACACGGACGAACCATGGCAGTGGCAAGCGTCTAGCTAATCATGGGGCCAGAACTGTGCAAGATGTCATGAAAATCGGCTCGTGCAGCGACTCGATGCAATAATTCAATTCAAACGTGGTGCACTTACCGGGGACCACTCTGTGTATATGTTACGTCCACTTTCCGCATTCGTCCAGAAGCCGCATAATGCGGATTCTGGACGCTTCGGCGTCCAGTTTCCGCATAATGCCGTTTCTGGACGACACGGTGTCCAGAATACGCATCGGAAAGAAGAGGCATGCGTCACCGCACCATGCGTAATCTGGACGTCCAGAATCAGCATTTCTTTGCCATCATGACGGAGGCACACAGCAGGGCTGAGCAGGAGGTGAAGTAGATGGAGGAGTGTTCACCCCACTTACAGTTTGCACTAAAACTCGGCCGGCGTCGCGCCTGGCTGGTCTCAGCTGAGGCTTAGCGCGACCACCAACTTCAGGGCGCGCTCCGCGCGCCCTGAAGTCGGTCACCGGTCGCGTTAAGCCTAAGCTTCGACCCGCCAGACTGCGACGCCGACTGACTCTTGTGGACTGTGGGCGCAGGGCGAGCCTAAGCATAGCCTAATTTCAAAGGAAAATCATACTTTCAAAGACAACAACATTGTAATCAATCAAGGAATGCGTATTCCTGACGTCCAAGTTACGCATATAGAGCCAGGAGCATGCTTCTCCTTCTCCAAAGCGGATTCTGGACGGCGCCGCGTCCACAATCCGCATTATGCGGAAACTGGACGCGTCGCCGTCCAGAAGCCGCATATGCGGATTCTGGACGAATGCGGATTCTGGACGTCACGACTGAGTAAGCCGAATCGGTCCAAACTAAAGGGGAAAGTCGTGCTCAGGCGGCGAGAGTGAGACAGGCGTCGTCGCGGGTGGGACCCCAATGAGACGGCAGAAAGACGGCTGGTGGGAAGCGGATATCGACGTCGACTGCTGCTTCACCAGCACCGTCCACTTCAAAGTGAGCTCGTCTTCAAAGTGTGGGAAACGTTGGTTTCAATAGAGCGCTAAAGTTTGGCTCGCTACATCTCGCGAACGACGCGACCGAGTGAGACGGTGTTGAAGTCACAGGATGCAGCGTAGAGAACTGTACTGAATGTGTGACTGTCATGGCTAAATGCAGATTATAAAGCCTTTCTTGTAACATGCCAAAGTTTCATCAATATCGGTTGAAGTTGTATGCAAAATCCGGCCGAACGGAAAGTGGTCATCTGAATAAACCCTGTACACACCTTGCGTGACAGCCGATGTGCCCTTATGAATTCCCCGCCGCGTATGTAGGTTTGACTGACGTCTTCGATAAAACTTGTGCCCCGGACTTGCTATCAGGGTGACCAATAGAAACTCATTATAGTTTCAGTTTCAGTTTCAGTTAAAATTATGGTGCTGGGTGAGTTTCAGTTTCAGTTACAGTTTCAGTTATGGAATCCGCGTGAGTTTCGATTCAGTTACTGAAACTGAGTTTCAGTTATTGAAGGTTCAGAAAGTTACAACGAATTGCTCAGAATCAGTCCTGTGGGATGAAATTTGGTAGACAAAGAGGCGATTTCTAAACTTGGAAAGGCGTCCTTGCATATTTGGCCCCACATACGAACAAAACGTCCACACACATAGAAGAAATCGGCTAGAATTTTATAAAAATCTGCTGAATTTCGGCAAAATTTGACATTCAAATAACTGAAACTAAACTGTGAGTTTCAGTTTTAGTTTCAGTTTCAGTTACGAAATCCGCGCGAGTTTCGATTCAGTTTCAGTTTCAGTTAACTGATTGTAACTAAAACTGAAACTGAAACTAGTTTAAGTTTCTATTGGCCACCCTGCTTGCTATGCTGAATCATCGCTGAAGTAAGGTGGGTTTGTCCGACCTCAGCGGGAAGAAGGCCACTGTAATCACGTTGAAGACACATGACACAAGACAATGTGAAAACAATCGTGTTGTCTTGTCAGTGCTCTGCCGCTTTGCCTAACTTCAGGGTTTCTACAGTGACGGCAGTTTTGAAGACGGGGAGAATCACAGCGTCCCCTGCGGCGGGCGAACGAGCGTTGTCTGGCGACCGTCGCGTGAGCTCTAAAAGACAAAACCATAGATTGGCGCTGTCGTGTTCAGAAACGTTGAGGCATGATCCACCTGAAGTAGAGCCACTCCACACATAGCTGCTGACGCTTTTCTTACTTTGTCATCCTGCAGCCGCCGGCCACAGCAACTTTCAACGGTCGGTGATTCGGATTAAGAAGGCCGTCAGCGAAGGCGAATTCGTCTTTCTCATAGGGGGAGTTCCCGACACCGGTATGGCAGTTCAGTTGTTCAGTTTTGGAGGGTGGAGAGTACAGTAACACGTGGTGTCCCAACTTTGTTAGTTATGCAGCTGACTGCGATTGCGTAAACGTCCTTGACAATTAGTTTCCACTTGACGCACATGCTAGGCAGAGTCAGTACCTATGTAGTAGTGCACACTACGTATTCATGTTTCTAGGCCTTACTTGTCAAATCACAAACAGAGTTGGATAGTTAGACGCGGACACCATGGACATGGCATTGTATTCAATCAATTCAAGTTCTAAGACGTAAATAGGTAGGTAGGCAAGAGTTGACTTCAGGACGCTTCCTTCCCATACGTCACAACGTCCTACACGACCCCCTCAATCCGCTGTACGATATCTGGGTGAAGTCCGATGACAAGCTCGATTGGAACGGCACTCTAGAAGCAAATCAAGGTTCGCGACACATATTCGATATGAACACGATATAAATCTTCGTCGTATTCATTGCAAGCCCATTGGTCTGGGATTCTTGAAAGCGTTCTGACAGATTAAAATGATCTGTCCTCAGGCTAAGATGGATGGCCTCGACAAGATTTCAGAGTCTTGACGACATTTGTGTAGAATGGAGAAATTAGGTAGCTCGTACTGAGTACGTAGGTACGTACGTCGCAAATAAGCACGCTCTGTACTGGGCCGCACAGAGTCTCAAAACAATTGAAAGATATTACCATGTTTATAGAATAGCGTGCAATCATGCTTCTGACACATGCACAGTCTAGACCAATTGTGCATCTTGTGCCAAATTGGCGCACGATAGTGAGAGTGGCGTGGGATCCTGCTACCGAAGGCGTCGACCTGTGCGATGTTTGTTGCGTAGAGCTTTCTACATTTTTCTTCGGATAGGTATGCGGATAGCTGGACGTTTGAACACCCAGCGCAAAACCACTCATGTGCTCTCAAGTTCAGAGTGCGGCGGCCCAAACGGCACCCTGTGTCCTAGGGGGACGCCCATGAGACGAACCGACGGCGACTGGTGGGAGGCTGACATTGACGTCGACTGTGGCGCCACCAGAATTACAAACTTTCGATTTAAGGTACGTGATAAAGAGAACACTGTGGGCCACGGAATACAGTATAGCACTAGTGCCTTTAGCCCATAGGTGATACTGTATATCTATAGCTGGACACCTATGGAAACAGAGCCATTTGTATCGACCCATGGAAATCAGCCACTGCTCATAACATGTATTGGCCTATGGTTCACAGCCAATGCTCACAACAGCCCATAGGAGATTCTGATAGATCTAAAGTCATTTGACACTGTGCCTCTGTCAGTGCCTGCTTTTAGGGTTGCACCAGCTTCCATGCCTCAGAATACACTGAACTTTGCATATAGGTGTTTGTGTTTAGCCCATAAGAGGTTTCAGATAGATCAAAAGTCTCTTGACACTGGGCCCTTGCCACTGTGCCTCTGCCAGTGCCTGCTTTTAGGGTTGCACCAGCTCCCATGCCTCAGAATACACTGAAGCTAACACATGGATGCTTGCATTTAGCCCATAGGAGATTTCAGATAGATCTAATGTGTGTAGCCCATAAGAGGTTTCAGATAGATCAAAAGTCTCTTGACACTGCGCCCTTGCCAGTGCCTGCATTTATCATCGAACCTGTTCCCGTGCCTCTGAATATACGTCGGAGTCTCACAGAGACAACTTTGTAGTGACTGGTGACATGACAGTGCGAAACTTCCACGAAAATGACCAGTAGGCACTCTTTAGTGCTCAGAATGTACTGTGCAGTTGATATTTTCGTGAATTTTGTGGAATTTAGTAATTTGCAAAAGTTTTAAAATAGGAGGGGATTCCTTCCAGCCCACGACGGTGAGTTTAAGCTATAGATCTCCAGGATCCGTTAACTGTGTCAAGAGAAAATGGCCGGACAAACAGACAAACAATCAAACAAACACACTCTTTGCCGTTTAGTATATAGGACTAGAGCCTTTAGCCCGTAGGTGATACTGTATAGCCTATAGATACTGTCACACCTATGGGAATGGAGCCACATGTATCGACCAATGGTAAGCAGCCACTGCTTACAACAGCCCATATGAGATTTCGATAGATCTAAAGTCATTTGACTCTATGCCCCTGCCAGTGCCTGAGTTTAGTGTTGCATGCCTCAGATTACACCGAATTCAACACATGAACCTTTGCCTTTAGCCCATAGGTGATTTCAGATAGATGTAAAGTCATTTGACATTGTGCCCCTGCCAGTGCCTGCGATTAGCACTGTGCCACATCCCGAGCCTCTGAATACACTAAATCTAACACATGAATGTTTGCCTTTAGCCCTTAGGAGTTTTCAGATAGATCTAAAGTCATTTGACATTGTGCCCCTGCCAGTGCCTGCGATTAGCACTGTGCCACATCCCGCGCCTCTGAATACACTGAATCCATGTTTGCCTTTAGCCCTTCGGAGTTTTCAGATAGATCTAAAGTCTTTTGACATTGTGCCCCTGCCAGTGCCTGCGATTAGTGCTGTGCCACATCCCATGCCTTGAAGCACACCTCAGGGTCTAACAGCAACAACGTTGTAGTGAATGATGACACGACAGTGCAAAAATTCCACGAAAATAGCCCCCAGGCACTTCTTAGTGCTCAAAAGGTACTGCACAGTTGATATTTTCGTGATTTTTGTGGAATTTAGACATCGGGCAAAGTCCACAATAGGAGACGCTCTATTCCAGGCCAAGGCGGTTCTTTTGAGATATTGTCACACCTATGGGAATGGAGCCACATGTATCGACCGATGGTAAGCAGCCACTGCTTACAACAGCCCATATGAGATTTCGATAGATCTAAAGTCATTTGACTCTATGCCCCTGCCAGTGCCTGAGTTTAGTGTTGCATGCCTCAGATTACACCGAATTCAACACATGCACCTTTGCCTTTAGCCCATAGGTGATTTCAGATAGATGTAAAGTCATTTGACATTGTGCCCCTGCCAGTGCCTGCGATTAGCACTGTGCCACATCCCGCGCCTCTGAATACACTGAATCTAACACATGAATGTTTGCCTTTAGCCCTTAGGAGTTTTCAGATAGATCTAAAGTCATTTGACATTGTACCCCTGCCAGTGCCTGCGATTAGCACTGTGCCACATCCCGTGCCTCTGAATACACTGAATCTAACACATGAATGTTTGCCTTTAGCCCTTAGGAGTTTTCAGATAGATCTAAAGTCATTTGACATTGTGCCCTGCCAGTGCCTGCGATTACCACTGTGCCACATCCCATGTCTTGAAACACACCTCAGGGTCTAACAGCAACAACGTTGTAGTGAATGATGACACGACAGTGCAAAAATTCCACGAAAATAGCCCCCAGGCACTTCTTAGTGCTCAAAAGGTACTGCGCAGTCGTTATTTTTGTGATTTTTGTGAAATTTAGACATTGGCCAAAGTCCACAATAGGAGACGCTCTATTCCAGGCCAAGGCGGTTCTTTTGAGCTATAGATCTCCAGAATCCGTCAACTGTGTCAAGAGTTATCGCGATAACAAACAAACAAACAAACACACTCTATGGCGCTTAGTATATAGGACTAGTGCCTTTAGCCCATAGGTGATACTCTATCGTCAATAACAGACTGCTTGCTGTAGCTTATTGCAACGTGCAACAGCCCATTGCCCACAGGTACATGCAGCGATCCATGCCCCACAGCCACTGGTTAGACATGCAATGGTAATGCAACAGCCCATTGCCCACAGGTACATGCAGCGATCCATGCCCCACAGCCACTGGTTAGACATGCAATGATTCATGGGTTATGGCCATTAGCCACTACTCAGAACACTGTTCAAAGCATGAAACGTTCCATGGCCTGCAACCACTGGTCAGAAGATGCAGTGATCGCTCGTTCGCGGCTGATGGCAACTGTTCTGTGCGGTTGACCGTTTGCCGCTGACGTTCTCAAGCACATTTGAATGAGACGGATCGCTCACGGTACATGCAGCGATCCATGCCCCACAGCCACTGGTTGTTAGACATGCAATGATTCATGGGCTATGGCCATTAGCCACTACTCAGAACACTGTTCAAAGCATGAAACGCTCCATGGCCTGCAACCACTGGTCAGAAGATGCAGTGATCGCTCGTTCGCGGCTGATGGCAACTGTTCTGTGCGGTTGACCGTTTGCCGCTGACGTTCTCAAGCACATTTGAATGAGACGGATCGCTCACCACCACTGCTCGCAAGTCTGATGACCATTCGATCGTTCGTTGGCGGCTGATGGCAACTGTTGTGCGCGGTTGACCGCTTGCTGCTGACGTTCTCAAGCACATTTGGATGAGACAGATCGCTCACCACTACTGCTCGCAAGTCTGATGACCATTCGATCGTTCGTTGGCGGCTGATGGCAACTGTTCTGTGCGATTGACCGCTTGCCGCGTTCTCAAGCACATTTGAATGAGACGAATCGCTCACCACCACTGCTCGCAAGTCTGATGACCATTCGGTCGTTCGTTGGCGGCTGATGGCAACTGTTTTCTGTGGTTGACCGCTCGCCGCTGACGTTCTCAAGCACATTTGAATGAGACGGATCGCTCACCACCACTGCTCGCAAGTCTGATGAAATACTCGCCTGTGAACACACATCAAAAGGCATTTGAGCTTAGCTTGTAGATGTTTGCATCTGTGTGAAACTTCTCAGATCATAGAACGTGTCAGTTTAAGTAAGGTGCAATCGCGATTCGACAACTGGCTAAAGTTATGGCGTTCACGAGCCGCTAACTGCAATGAATGGTCGAAATATCTCCGCGTCAAGTGATTCGAACGTCTTGAGTCTCGTCAGGATTGCCTGAATGGTAAAACAAATTGTTTCAAAAGAAATTCTAAGCAGCAAAACATCTTGACCCCAGCGGGAATCGATCCATGGACCATGGACCTATGGATCCACAAACCGGCGCTCTATCCAGCTGTGCCAACGTCGTTTTTGGTTGTTGACTGGAATTGGCACTCATAAGAGCGCATGTCAACTGCGTGCAGTGTTTAGTGTTGCGCCGTCACAATTTGCGCAATTTCTCATGATTCAGCGATCGCACAAAGGCAAAACATGGCTGGCGAGAAGCGAAGAAAGAGGACGATTGGTTTGCCGTACAGATCGTCGCAATCCATCAATCAACCGCGTCGAGAGTTATGGCGAAAAGTGTTTAGACAGACACACAGACACCGTTAGCCGCTTAGTATACCGCTTAGTATATAGGACTAGAGCCTTTAGCCCATAGGAGAATCTCTATAGTCCCAAGAGCACTGTCGTTACACAATTGTCGTGAAGCTACCGATGGCGCACGCCACTGGTCAGAACATGCAGCGACTTGTGGCATGCCACAGCGAGTATTTGGCTTTCGCCTATATGTAGATGACTTCAGGTTGTGCCTGTGCCACTGCCTACAATTACACCTGACCACGTGCCTGTGAATACACATCAAAGGCATTTGAGTTTAGCCTGTAGATGCTTGGCTTCAGCCCCAAGTCGATTTCAGATTGTGCCCCTGCCAGTGCCTGCGATTAGCCTTGCGCCACTCACCATGCCTGTAAATACACCTCGGGGTCTCAAGACGACAACTCTGTAGTGAATTGTGACACAATACGGCAAAAGTGGCATGAAATAAACTGTCAGCGACTCCTTAGTGCTCAAAATGTACTGTGCAGCCGATATTTTCATGATTTTTGTGAAATTTAGTGAATGGCAAAAGTTTTAAAATAGGAGGGGATTCCTTCCAGTCCACGACGGTCAGTTTAAGCTATAGATCTCCAGAATCCATCGCCCGTGTCGCGAGAAAATGGCCGGACAAACAAACAAACAAACAAACAAACACACAAACTCTATGCCCCTTAGTATATAGGACTAGAGCCTTTAGCCCGTAGGAGAATCTCTATGGTCAATAGCATATGGATAATCCGCAGAGCATGAAGGAGATAATGCAATCATCGAATTCAGTGCACTGCAGGACAGTACAGTTAGATCTCAAGTCGTTAGACCCTGTGCCATTGTCAGTGCCTATGTTTAGGATCTTGCCAGCTCCTGTACCTGTAAATACACAATAGATGCTTGGGTTTAGCCCATAGACAATTGGGTTTAGCCCATAGGACATTTCAGATAGACCTCAAGCCATTCGACCCTGTGCCCCTGCCAGTGCCTACGTTTAGGATCATGCCAGCTCATGTGCCTCTATATACACAGTAGACTCTTGGGTTTAGCCCATAGACTTTTGGGTTTAGCCAATAGGGCATTTCAGACAGATCTTAAGCCATTTGACAATGTGCCCCTGCCAGTGCCTGCATTTATGCTCACACCAGCTCCCGTGCCTGTAAATACACAATAGATACTTGGGGTTAGCCCATAGACATTTGGGGTTAGCCCATAGGAGATTTCAGATAGATCTAAAGACATTTGACATAGATCCAAAGCAGTTGGATGCTGTGACCCTGCCAGTGCATCCACTGCCTGCGAATACACTTTGGAGTCTCAGTGCCTATGTTTAGGATCTCGCCAGCTCCTGTACCTGTAAATACACAATAGATGCTTTTGTTTAGCCCATAGACAATTGGGTTTAGCCCATAGGACATTTCAGATAGACCTCAAGCCATTCGACCCTGTGCCCCTGCCAGTGCCTACGTTTAGGATCGTGCCAGCTCATGTGCCTCTATATACACAGTAGACTCTTGGGTTTAGCCCATAGACATTTGGGTTTAGCCAATAGGGCATTTCAGACAGATCTTAAGCCATTTGACAATGTGCCCCTGCCAGTGCCTACATTTATGTTCACACCAGCTCCCGTGCCTGTAAATACACAATAGATACTTGGGTTTAGCCCATAGACATTTGGGGTTAGCCCGTAGGAGATTTCAGATAGATCTAAAGACATTTGACATAGATCCAAAGCAGTTTGATGCTGTGACCCTGCCAGTGCATGCACTGCCTGCGAATACACTTTGGAGTCTCACAACGATAACTCTGTCATGAGTGGTGACACTGCATCGCGCTTTTGGCGCGAAATCAACTGTCACTCACAGCTTGAGGTGCATTCTGTGCTCAGAATGTACTGGCGCAGCCGATATTTGCCTAATATTGTGGAATTTAGGCATCGGTCAAAGTTCTTAAAGTAAAGATGCAAAACCGCGTGTTCAGACGGTCAGTTTAAGCTATAGATCATCGCGATCCGTCAACTGTAGCGAGCGCTAGAGCGTTCACAGACAAACAGACGGACACACCTTTGCCGCTTAGTATATAGGACTAGAGCCTTTAGTCCGTAGGAGATTCTCTATGGTCAATAGCATATGGGTAATCTGCAGAGCGTGAAGGAGATAACGCAATCATCGAATTCAGTGCACTGCAGGACAGTACAGTTCGATCTCAAGTCGTTAGACCCTGTGCCATTGTCAGTGCCTATGTTGAGGATCTCGCCAGCTCCTGTGCCTGTAAATACACAATAGATGCTTGGGTTTAGCCCGTAGACAATTGGGTTTAGCCCATCGGACATTTCAGATAGATCTCCAGCCATTCGACCCTGTGCTCCTGCCAGTGCCTATGTTTAGGATCGTGCCAGCTCATGTGCCTGTAAATACACAGTAGACTCTTGGGTTTAGCCCGTAGACATTTGGGTTTAGCCAATAGGGCATTTCAGACTGATCTCAAGCCATTTGACACTGTGCCCCTGCCAGTGCCTACATTTATGCTCGCACCAGCTCTTGTGCCTGTGAATACACAATAGATACTTGGGTTTAGTCCGTAGGTATTTGGGGTTAGCCTGTAGGAGATTTCAGATAGATCTAAAGACATTTGACATAGATGCAAAGCAGTTTGATGCTGTGACCCTGCCAGTGCATGCACTGCCTGCGAATACACTTTGGAGTCTCACAACGATAACTCTGTCATGAGTGGTGACACTGTATAGTGATTTTGGCGCGAAACCAAACGTCAGTCACAGCGTGTTGTGCGTTCTGTGCTCAGAATGTACTGGCGCAGCCGATATTTGTGATATATTGTGGAATTTAGTCATCGGTCAAAGTTCTAAAAGCAAAGGTGCAAAACCGCGTGTTATGATGGTCAGTTTAAGCTATAGATCATCGCGATCCGTCAACTGTAGCGTGCGCTAGAGGGTTCACAGACAAACACACGGACAGACTCTTGCCGCTTAGTATAAAGGACTAGAGCCTTTAGCCCATAGGAGAATCTCTATGGTCAATAGCCCATGAGTAATCAGCCTGTAGGACATTTGAGATAGCCCTTAAGTCGTTTGACAATGTGCCCCTGCCAGTGCCTACATTTACTACTGCACCAGCCCCCATGCCTGCAAATACACAATTGACACTTGGCTTTAGCCCATAGACAATTGGGTTTAGCCTGTATGACAGTTCAGAAAGATCTCAAGTCATTCGACCCCGTGCCCCTGCAACTGCCAACGTTTAGGCTCGCACCAGCTCCAGTGCCTGTAAATACACAGTAGACGCTTGGCTTTAGCCTATAAACATTTGGGTTTAGCCCGTAGGACATCTCAGATAGATCTCAAGCCATTCGACCCTGTGCCTCTGCCAGCGCCTTCATTTAGGCTCACACCAGCTCCCATGCCTGTAAATACACAATAGACACTTGGGTTTAGCCCGTAGGCATTTGGGTTTAGCCCATAGGAGAATTCAGATGGATCTAAAGACATTTGGCATGGATCCAAAGCAGTTTGATGCTGTGCCCCTGCCAGTGCATGCAGTGCCTGCGAATACACTTTGGAGTCTCACAACGACAACTCTGTCATGAATGGTGACACTGCAAAGTGCTTTTGGCGCGAAATCAAACGTCAATCGCAGTGTGCGGAGCCTTCTGTGCTCAGAATGTACTGGCGCAGCCGATATTTGCGAAATATTGTGGAATTTAGTCATCGACCAAAGTCCACAATAGGAGGTGCAAAACTACATGCCACGAACAAATCATAAAGGGCGACATACCAGAACCGATGAACGAGCAGTGTCCAGACTGCGGCGCCCTCTTCTTCCACACGGAGGTGTGCAGGAAGGAGAACTGCTGCCACGACCATCACTGGGAGCACACCTACTGCTACTGCTCGGCCAAGGCCATTCCCAAGGGCAAGAAGTGCGACCATTGTGAGGCGCCTTACGATGGAGTGGCGGAAGAGCTGCATCAGATCGCGCTTAACGACCTGAAGAAGCGCGGCTCCAACGACCACAACACCACCTTCGGAAACCCAGCGCGCTTCAAGCCGGCGTTAGGGAAGGACGGGAAACTGTACGTCTCCGACGCTTGCTGGGAGCATCACTACCATTTCATTCAAGCAGCCTCGACCGGAAGCCATCAGTGGAGCGAATGAAATCCAGCGACTGAAATACGAATACGGCACTCTTTGCCCCGACTGTCGAGCGATTAGCGTGTGCCACTGCTGGTAGGACTTGAGGCGCGTCTGGAAGATGTGAAGGTTGAATGGTTGTGTGAGGCTTTCTTTCGCGCGATTTGATTTCAGGTGAAGTATGTAGGCTGGACTGTTTCGTTCAAAAGTGAGCACACGCCGTTGAAGTGTCATCAAATGTATAGCGTAGTTCCGACGGTTAACGCGAACAGTTGGATCACGCATATGGTTGTCTTTTCGGCTGTAGAGCGTTAGGCATCTGTCAATCCTGGCAAGAGCTGGGGCGCATACTGAAGTACAAGTAGCAAAGGTCGATTTGTTGAGGCTTTTCTCGCGTATGTTAATTTCTAAGCAGCTGTATGTTGGCTGGATCGTTACGTTAAGTAGTGAACAAGTGCCGTTGAAGTGTCATCGTATGTCCGCTTGCTTCCGCAAAGTATCGAATGTCCGATGTATCGCCACAAGTATCGCCAACGTCTAAATTCCATGAAGACCATGAAAATATCAGCAGCACAGTACATTCTGAGCATTAAGCAGTGGCTGAAGGTTGCTTTCATACATTTCGGGCTATTGTGCCACCATTTACTACAGAGTTGTCGCCATGAAACTCTGACGTGTATTAAGAGGCACGTAAGCAGGTGCAATGGTAAATACTGGCACTGGCAACGGCACAGTATCAAATGACACAGCTGGCCATGGGTCTCTGCATGTTTCGACCAGTGGCTGTGAGCCATGAGTCATGCATGTTCTCACTCTGACCAGTGGTTGTGGACCATGGGCCACCACATGATGAGGTATAGGCGACAGCAGTCTCCTATGGGTATCACCTATGGGCTAAAGGCACTAGTCTACATTACTATGCTAGCTAGGTGTAGTGTCTGTCCGTCTGTCTGTCCGTCCACGCTTGCCTCCCTAGCACTTCGCCACGCGACGCTTCAGCATGCGCTTGCCTCGCTAGCACTTCGCCGCGCGACGCTTCAGCACGCGCGCGCCTAGACGCCAGCGGGACGCCAGCGGCGGCAATCAATCGCTGCACGGCCAGCGCCGCCTGTTGCTGCCAGCCTTCAACGCAGGCATCGCCTGAACAGTACGGCAAGGCACCGTCGCCGCTCAATCAGGGTCGCTCCCCTCAGCTCGCATTGGATCTGGCGGCTCTCTACCATTTGTTTTGCGCGGCGCTTTGTACGGCGCATTCGCGAGGCAGTCAGCGCCGTTGGCTTGCAACAGGAGAGACTTTCTGCAACAGTACAAATCTTGCAACAGTACAGACGTTGCAACAGGATGGTCGCGCGAGGCGTCCAGTGCCATTGGCTCGCAACAGGCCTGATTTTGCAACAGGACAAATCTTGCAACAGGACAGATTTTGCAACAGGAAAATCTGCCCGCTCTCTATCATTTGTTTTGCGCGGGGCTTTGTACGGCGCGTTCGCGAGGCAGTCAGCGCTGTCGGCGTGCAACAGGACAGACTTTCTGCAACAGGACAAATGTTGCAACAGTACAGACGTTTCAACAGGATGGTCGCGCGAGGCGACCAGTGCCATTGGCCCGCAATAGGACAGACCTTCTGCAACAGGACAGATTTTGCAACAGGAGCAACAGGACAGACCTTGCAACAGGACAGATTTTGCAACAGGACAAATCTTGCAACGTGCAGGACAGATTTTGCAACAGGACAAATCTTGCAACAGGACAGATCTTGCAACAGGACAGATTTTGCAACAGGACAGATTTTGCAGCAGGACAGATCTTGCAACAGGACAGATCTTGCAACAGGACAGATCTTGCAACAGGACAGATCTTGCAACAGGACAGATCTTGCAACAGGACAAATCTTGCAACAGGACAAATCTTGCAACAGGACAGATTTTGCAACAGGACAGATCTTGCAACAGGACAGATCTTGCAACAGGACAGATTTTGCAACAGGACAAATGTTGCAACAGGACAAATCTTGCAACAGGACAGATCTTGCAAGAGGACAGATTTTGCAACAGGACAAATCTTGCAAGAGGACAGATCTTGCAAGAGGACAAATCTTGCAACAGGACAGATTTTGCAACAGGACAGACCTTGCAAGAGGACAGATTTTGCAACAGGACAGACCTTGCAACAGGACAGATTTTGCAACAGGACAAATCTTGCAACAGGACAGATCTTGCAACAGGACAGATTTTGCAACAGGACATATCTTGCAACAGGACAGATCTTGCAACAGGACAGATTTTGCCACAGGACAAATCTTGCAACAGGACAGATCTTGCAACAGGACAAACCTTGCAACACGACAGGCCTTGCAACAGGATAGATCTTGCAACAGGACAGATCTTGCAACAGGACAGATCTTGCAACAGGACAGATCTTGCAACAGGACAAATGTTGCAACAGGACAGATTTTGCAACAGGAGAAATCTTGCAACAGGACAATTCTTGCAACAGGACAGATCTTCCAACAGGACAGCACCGTTGGGTTGCAACAGGACAGACCTTCTGCAACAGGACAGATTTTGCAACAGGACAAATCTTGCAACAGGACAGATCTTACCACAGGACAGATCTTGCAACAGGAGAGACCTTGCAACAGGACAAACATTGCAACACGACAGGCCTTGCAACAGGATAGATCTTGCAACAGGAGAGACCTTGCAACAGGTCAGACCTTGACAATGAACAGGACGGACGTTGCGGCGCGCGCACGAGGCGACCACCGCTGTTGGCTCACAACAGGACAGACCTTGCAACGGACAGACCTTGAACAGGACAGATTATGCAACAGGACATTACGGCCATTGACGACTACATTCCGTGCTATTCAGATCACACAAATTCTTCTGCAACAGGAAGGAACGGCTAGTCCGTGAGTACGATA
This sequence comes from Linhomoeus sp. GSCO2_2, assembly GCA_030248115.1. Classification (NCBI taxonomy): domain Eukaryota; kingdom Metazoa; phylum Nematoda; class Chromadorea; order Monhysterida; family Linhomoeidae; genus Linhomoeus; species Linhomoeus sp. GSCO2_2. The sequence goes on from JASAMZ010010846.1 coordinate 18,722, forward strand.
GCTTACCGTAGTGCAACATTATCTCTCCATCTTTCTGTGAGCGCGTTGCGCTAACGAACGAACATTCTAATCTTGTGACACAAATACCTAGGTAAGCGGTGGCCAAAGCTCTGCCCGGCCGGGCCCCCCCCCCCCCCCACGTCGCTGCCTACGGCGGTATAAATAAATAGTGAACATTTTTGCCTGCGGCGCTGTAAATAGTGAGAAATTTGTGCCTGCGGCGCTTTAGATTTGCCCGAGGACCCCCTCCCCCCCCCCCCCCCCCCCCCAACTGAAAATGTCCCGTTCGTGAACGGGAGATTCCTAAAACTGGATTCCGATGCATTTCGGGCCGTAATCTGGCGGGGGGGGGCGTATTTGCCCCCAATGCATTCCCATGGCTACGTCACTGAATTATGCTACCATATTCGAACTTTCGAGTAGGAAGAAACGCATAGTACCTGGTGGAAACAGGTAAAACTAAAAGGTACAGCGCAGGCGGTTGGGTCGAATGGAAGTGAAAGTCGCATCCTTGAAACGTTGACTCATTTCAACTTCGTCTACCGTACCGGATTCTGGTGGAGTTCTGCTGCGCGCCGGTCTTTGTGGGTGCGTGTGTGGGAATTGAAATTTCCGCTTACGTACGCAGTCCAAAACACATTATCTCCGTCTGTCATCTCCTATAGCGGGCTTTTGTGTTTTAGGTATATCTGTTGCAGTCAGCAGCCGTCTTCAGGCGATGGCCGTCTAGACGGCTATCGCCTGGTCGATCAGGCCGCGGCCGTCTTCTCGGGGAAAAGACGGCCATCGCCTGGTGCGTCAGGCGATGGCCGTCTTCTGCTCGAAAAGACGGCTATCGCCTGACGAACCAGTCAGCAGCCGTCTTCAAAATGAAAGCTGTCGCCAGCGCTAGCAGGGAAGGGGCACAGCAGGCTTGAGCCGGAGGTGAAGCAAATGGAGGAGTGTGCACCCCACTTACAGTTTGCACTAAAACTCTGTCGGCGTCGCGCCTGGCGGGTCTCAACTGAGGCTTAGCGCGACCACCAACTTCAGGGCGCGCTCCGCGCGCCCTGAAGTCGGTCACCGGTCGCGTTAAGCCAAGTTTCGACCCGCCAGACTGCGACGCCGACTGACTCTTGTGCACTGTGGGCGCAGGGCGAGCCTAAGCATAGCCTGAACTGGAAGGAATATACTGTGCCAGAAACTGATCCAAAGAAAGAAAGACGGACATCGCCTGACGCATCAGGCGATTGCCGTCTAGACGGGCGCGGCCTGACGCATCAGGCGATCGCCGTCTAGACGGCCGCGGCCTGATGGACCAGGCGATAGCCGTCTAGACGGCCATCGCCTGAAGACGGCCATCGCCTGTGACATATCTACTCATTGAGCGCTGAATGCATTCGGTAGTCCGTCACGCGATTACCGTAATTTTCGCTGGTGACCTTTTAAATTTGGCGGTACAGTACTTGGTGCAGATTCCTATGCCAACGATTGCCCATCGATTATTGGCTAACGCACAATTGAGCCATCTCATTGGCTCATTCAAAATACTGTGTCGCTACGATTTGAATGTTTTGCTTCTTTCACTACCGTAACCCAAGCGCTGTAGACTATTCCAATTCTCCGTGATCACCACAGGAGTCAGTTTGAGTAACTCTACCGTAGTGTATCATCATTTTTGGCGAAATGTGAAGCTGGTGTGTTCGACGGAATGAGTAGAGAGAAATTTGAGGAAATTTTGTTGCCGTAAACAGGAAAATTGGAAAACAAAGACAATGGGCAGTAGTGATGGCAACTTTGAGAATTTTAAAACCGGGTAAGTAAAAGTAAGTAAAATCTGAAATTTGAAAACCGGGTAAGTTCAAGTAAGTATACCCAATTTTTCGAAAACTGGGTAAGTACTTGGACATAAAACCGGGTAAACCGGGTAAGTAAACTCAAGTAGAAATCTCGATTTCTGCTAGTCAGAAAGCCAAAATTATCGCGTTTTGTTAACACCTATGTTCTTCGAGAAGTCATACATTCACTTCGCATTCAATACCGTAAATTTATGAGCATCTGTAATTCGTGAAACGAAGCAAAATAAGTTAAAGCAACTTTTACGTTCTACTAACGTCAGCCAAAGGAGACGAGAGTGTCGATAATACCACCCGAATACAGAACTTCCAGAAGCACGCTGACTTCCAGAAGCCAGTGACACTATGTACGGAGATGACGACGGTATTTTCATCATTGCAACATTGTGCTTTTACTGTTGTTTGGTGGTGCAGCTTCTCATCAAGAATTGGAGCCTTCTTTGTAAAACTTCACATGCTGTCAATTTACCTAAATTTGAGAATCTGGGAGCGCGAAGTCGTAGTCTATTCAACTAGAAATGCTGTCATTTGATTTTGCGCACATAACAGACAAGGAAATTTGAGCAGAAGTAGCAAATGACAACTGTTTACCCGGTTTATTACCCAAGTTTTGGTAGTGGGTAAGTAAACCAGGTACCCGGTTTTCGGCCGGAAACCAGGTAAGTAAACTCGGTCAAAAACCGGGTAAAAGTAAAACCGGGTACGCAAAACTGAACCGGGTAAGTACGAAGTAAGTATACCCGGTTTTCAGAAACCGGGTAAAACCGGGTAAGTACTTACCCGGTTTCCGAATTGCCATCACTAATGGGCAGCGCCGTCTACAAGGAACGCAACGAGGTGCCAAAGTTTCTGAATTCCTCTTTATGCGTGAATTTTCGCTACTTCCTTGTCGTGAATTAGAATTATGCCGAGCAACTTTGCTAGCATGCCAAGAACGCATCAAATTATCGCAGGCCTGAGCTCCTAGTCGTATACCGGCGATTTCGTACCAAGAAGTGTTAGAAAACTTGAAATTTGAAATGATGTGGATTGTGAAATATAGAAATAGACAATAATTGCCTCAGTTTCTCAAGCGTTTGTGTTTCTTCCTCAGGTCGCGAGACGCGAACACGTGGTGGCAGCAGCAGCAGGGAGCGAGCGGCGGCGGCGGCAAAGGCGAGAAAAAGTTGCATTTCGTTGACACTTTCCTCAGAATTGTGCAAGTTTATTTTTCTTTATTAGCACTCCGACCCCAAAAGGGGCGGAGTGCTATAGTGGAGCTGCTCCCGATCAAAACTTTCGCCACTCACTTTCGTGCCTCATTTCTCATCCGATTTGGACGGGGTTTTTAGCACTCCGACTTGAAAAGGCGGAGTGCTATAGTGGAGGGTCCGATTTCATAAATCTCCCCCCCACGATTTTTGGCACTTTTTTTCGTCCGATTTGGACGCGGTTTTTTTTAATCGATAGCTCTCGAGGGATAGTAGGTGTGGACGCACCTTCGTTTTTTTCGCGTAGTGGAAAAATTTTGAGAAAAATTCAAAAAACTGAAAAAACGGCGTTTTTTTGAACTACGCACAATTTGGCACATCCGTAATTTTCGCAATACTTGGACGATTTTGGTGATTTTTGGATATGTTATAGTCCTCGAGAATATCTACCCCGGAAAAGAAACCTCAGCTTCCTAGGTGGTCCCACGCGGAAGTTATGGCCAAAAGAAAAAAAAATTTTTTTGAAATTTCGGTGTAAAAAATCGAGTTGTGAGATTCCGGTGTAAAATCGCTCCAAACGCTTTGATCCGACATGAACCTATCGATTTGCTTCAATTTGACACCAAAATCGGCGGAATCGGCCCAGCATATCTTTCTGGACGATTGCTCAACGGCCGTCGATTTTGACCTATTTTTGGCACTTTTCGACTTTCAGCTGCTTTCACGCTCGAAAGCGACTCTTTGTGCCGAAATGGGCTACACCACGTGATTCCCCGTCGAAAAGTGATACGGAACCGATTTTCAAAAATATTTTTCCGGCTACCGTACCCCCGGCCGGGTTCAAAATTTGAAGTACGTCTCTGTTGACAGAATCGCAGTTGGAGTCGATTTCGGTGCTTTCGAGGGCGCTGACTCCGAATGCGGCACTCGTTTTGCGATGCGGACCAGGATTTGCGTATTTTCGTCGACAATTGGGGCACCTTAGCCATGTTTTGTCGAAACCCTAAGAGTGGGGATTGTTCGGTGCAATATTCAATTTCGGGCATTCTGCGCTGTTGACGAAGTCGGCATTGGTTCTGCGCTGCAGATAGACGAAGTCGGTACTGGTAAGGAAGTTTCAACAACAACTGCTGTCGCAAAGAAGTTTCTTTCCACTATTTCTTACAACCAGGTATATATGACCGCGGTACAGTTCTGCTGTGCGCCGGCATGTCTTGGTGCGGGAAATTAGATTTCCGTATCGCGTCCTCTAAAGTCGTGTTCCGGCGGGATTTGCGGTGAATCTGTGTGTGGTATAATTGCCTATTGTACACGGTGTGCAATCGCTTTGTGTGTTTTCGTCCACTGTTCTCTCTCTCTCTGTTTTCGCGCCCATGTGTCTTGTAGTAATACGTTACTGTAGTGCGCAAGTATTCTCCATAGGGTTAGGTCGCTGCAGTAATTGCTTCGCCTTTGTTAGCACTCCGACTTGAAAAGGCGGAGTGCTATAGTGGAGGCACCGATTTCATAAATCTCCCCCTCACGATTTTTCGCACTTTTTTTCGTCCGATTTGGAAACGGTTTTTTTAATCGATAGCTCTCGAGGGATAGTAGGTGTGGACGCACCTTCGTTTTTTTCGCGCAGTGGAAAAATTTTGAGAAAAATTCAAAAAACTGCAAAAACGGCGCTTTTTTGAACTACGCACAATTTGGCACATCCGTCATTTTCGCAATACTTGGACGATTTTGGTGATTTTTGGATATGTTATAGTCCTCGAGAATATCTACCCCGGAAAAGAAACCTCAGCTTCCTAGGTGGTCACACGCGGAAGTTATGGCCAAAAGAAGAAAATTTTTTTTTGAAATTTCGGTGAAAAAAATCGAGTTGTGAGATTCCGGTGTAAAATCGCTCCAAACGCTTTGATCCGACATGAACCTATCGATTTGCTTCAATTTGACACCAAAATCGGCGGAATCGGCCCAGCATATCTTTCTGGACGATTGCTCAACGGCCGTCGATTTTGACCTATTTTTGGCACTTTTCAACTTTCAGCTGCTTTCACGCTCGAAAGCGACTCATTGTGCCGAAATGGGCTACACCACGTGATTCCCCGTCGAAAAGTGATACGGAACCGATTTTCAAAAATATTTTTCCGGCTACCGTACCCCCGGCCGGGTTCAAAATTTGAAGTACGTCTCTGTTGACAGAATCGCAGTTGGAGTCGATTTCGGTGCTTTCGAGGGCGCTGATTCCGAATGCGGCACTCGTTTTGCGATGCGGACCAGGATTTGCGTATTTTCGTCGACAATTGGGGCACCTTAGCCATGTTTTGTCGAAACCCTAAGCGTGGGGATTGTTCGGTGCAATATTCAATTTCGGGCATTCTGCGCTGTTGACAAAGTCGGCATTGGTTCTGCGCTTCAGATAGACGAAGTCGGTACTGGTAAGGAAGTTTCAACAACAACTGCTGTCGCAAAGAAGTTTCTTTCCACTATTTCTTACAACCAGGTATATATGACCGCGGTACAATTCTGCTGTGCGCCGGCATGTCTTGGTGCGGGAAATTAGATTTCCGTATCGCGTCCTCTAAAGTCATGTTCCGGCGGGATTTGCGGTGAATCTGTGTGTGGTATAATTGCCTATTGTACACGGTGTGCAATCGCTTTGTGTGTTTTCGTCCACTGTTCTCTCTCTCTGTTTTCGCGCCCATGTGTCTTGTGGTAATACGTTACTGTAGTGCGCAAGTATTCTCCATAGGGTTAGGTCGCTGCAGTAATTGCTTCGCCTTTGTTTCCGTTCAGCGTTCTCTCGTTCCCACGCTCTGCTGGCAGGGACGCTCGATTGCGTAAGCGTGTTTCGTGGCGCGCGTGTCTAGCGTATAGATATCCAGCTGTGCGCGCGTCCCATGGTGCGGACGCTCGATTGCGTAGGCCTGTTTAGTGGCGCCCCTATCTAGATCTACCGCATAGATAGCCAGCTAGCTGTGCGCGCCCCCTTCTTTGCCTGTCGAGTGCCGTACGTTGTGTATTAGAGAGGGCACGGGCCGCGGCCGGCTCGATTGCCCGCTGGTTGAAGCTTCACATTGCGATCAGCGGGGTTTATTCAGATTGAGTTTTCCAAATGTGAAACTAGGTCTTTGCTAACAAGGCGCCGGCGGAAGGGCCTTCCGAAAAGAGCAGTGGAGGCGAATTCGCTGAGGTTTATTTTGCGCATTTCGGCATGTCCAAGCGGAAGATCCTTGGGAATGTGCGCAAGTGTTTCTCCTTCTCCTCCAGTGCCAGAGTGGAGCGTCGTTGGCCTCTCAGGGTCGGGGCAACAAGATCGCCCGCCGCGTCTCGGCGATGGTGGCAAGACTTCCTGTGCAATCGTCCGGTGCGTGATATGGTAACTTCCCCCTTCCCCCTCCCTCGAATAAGCCCCCACCGTCCAAGAGTTTTCCCCTCTAAACGAAGGTTGAAAATAAGCCACGCGATAGGTTGAAAATTCTGCGCGCACGTTAATACACGTGTACTTACCATCATATTTCTCCAGTCACTACATCTTGTTTTATGCCGAACTTCATATTAGAATGTAATTTTTTCCTTGCCCATTTCAATTTTTCACTCAAGCTCAAGCTTCTTGGTAAATTTCATTCGAATTTTCAGGCTATGAGATTGGCCACCCGCTCACTGGAGAAGCATATCGGCTGCCTGCGGGCCGACTATAACGCCCTGGAGGCGAACGTGCTCGTCCTAGCTGAGTCTAGAGCCTCCGTTGGCAGGGAGCGGCGGAGAGCGTCGTCCTGAGAAGACTCTTCAGACAGCGACGGGAATATGAGGTGAACTACTGTTTTGTCGGGACACGGTAACTTCCTCCCCCCCCCCCCCCCCCCCCCCCCCTCCCTCCCTCGAATAAGCGCCCACCATCCAAGAGTCCCCCCTAAGACGTCTCGATTCGACGGCCACCCTAACAACCACGTCTATTCCAATTCGAAAGGAGGCATTCCTGCAAGAGTTGTCTTCTAAGAGTGTTCCTCACTCTTCCAGGTGGTTCCTCCACGTCATCCAAGCGCCTACACCGTGTCTGACGACACTGTGACGCGCGTACAACTTCAAGTGAAGAATACACAATATCATGCCAACTAAGCAAGGCGTCCCTTGTCTGGCTTTCCACGAGAAGAGCGCAGAGTGGCGGAGGGCCTCTGTCGAGTTGTGGGGCGCCAGAGACTGCAAGGTGCGCGCCGTCGACACTGCCACTGTTTGGTACGTCGCCCGCGACAGCCTTGACCTCCTCTTGCCCATACCCAGAGAGCTCTTGCAGGAGCCCCTGCGCGCCATCAGATGCGGACTACAGGGTGTGGGCCGCCTGACTCGTGAAGAGCAGCAGGAGTACAGGGGTCTTCTCGAGGGAAAGGTGGTGATGCTGCGCCCAGTGGACCCTTCAGACAGCGACGGGAATACGAGGTAAACTACTGTTTTGTTGGGATACGGTAACTTCCCCCTTCCCCTCCCTCGAATCGAATAAGCCCCCACCGTCCAAGAGTTTTCCCCTCTAAACGAAGGTTGAAAATAAGCCACGCGATAGGTTGAAAATTCTGCGCGCACGTTAATACACGTGTACTTACCATCATATTTCTCCAGTCACTACATCTTGTTTTATGCCGAACTTCATATTAGAATGTAATTTTTT
>JASAMZ010010847.1:0-10433 GCA_030248115.1 Linhomoeus sp. GSCO2_2
TTAGAATTTACGCTGTTTGAATTTGTCGAAATTTGGGAATTTTGACAATACCCTTGAAATATCCCTAATTTCGTTAATTATAAAATCTGAAACTATTTGATAAATACTTGGTGGACTATGCTCGACACATTCGTAAAATGAAATTTTGAAATTTAAGCTGTTTGAAATTGTCGAAATTTTGGGGTTTTAACGAAATCCTTAAAAATATCCTAAATTTCGTTAATTATAATTGCTGAAACTTTTTGCTAAATACTTGGCATACTATGCTCGACACATCGGTGCAAAGAAGTTTTGAAATATAAGCTGTTTGAATTGTTCGAAATTTGGGAATTTTGACAAAAACCTTGAAAATATCCCTAATTTGGTGAATTCCAAAATCCGAAACTATGTCACAAATTCATCGCGTCTTGTGCCCTTTCCATTTCAGCAAAAACTTTGCCGATACGACTTGTAAACAAAAGTGTCATTTTTGACATTTTTGTATTTTAATTGTAAATATCTCGAAATAGGGAAATTAGCAACAGAAACGGACAACGGCACGTTACTCAGCGCATTCGACTCCATCGGGTGGCACTAACCGTCATGTCTAGTTGTTCCGGACACACGGACACACACACACACACACACAAACAGACAATAGCGTCCGTATATATACTCGCCGCCCTGGGGGGCGGCGAAAAAATCTGCCCGCTCTCTATCATTTGTTTTGCGCGGCACTTTGTACGGCGCGTTCGCGAGGCAGTCAGCGCTGTCGGCGTGCAACAGGACAGACTTTCTGCAACAGGACAAATGTTGCAACAGTACAGACGTTGCAACAGGATGGTCGCGCGAGGCGACCAGTGCCATTGGCTCGCAACAGGACAGACCTTCTGCAGCAAGACAAATTTTGCAACAGGAGCAACAGGACAGTGCAACAGGACAGATCTTGCAACAGCAGGACAGATTTTGCAACAGGAAAATCTGCCCGCTCTCTATCATTTGTTTTGCGCGGCGCTTTGTACGGCGCGTTCGCGAGGCAGTCAGCACTGTCGGCGTGCAACAGGACAGACTTTCTGCAACAGGACAAATGTTGCAACAGTACAGACGTTGCAACAGGATGGTCGCGCGAGGCGACCAGTGCCATTGGCTCGCAACAGGACAGACCTTCTGCAACAAGACAAATTTTGCAACAGGAGCAACAGGACAGACCTTGCAACAGGACAGACCTTGCAACAGGACAGATTTTGCAACAGGACAAATCTTGCAACAGGACAGACCTTGCAAGAGGACAGATTTGCAACAGGACAAATCTTGCAACAGGACAGATCTTGCAGCAGGACAGATCTTGCAACAGGACAAATCTTGCAACAGGACAGATTTTGCAACAGGACAAATCTTGCAACAGGACAGATTTTGCAACAGGACAAATCTTGCAACAGGACAGATTTTGCAACAGGACAAATCTTGCAACAGGACAGATTTTGCAACAGGACAAATCTTGCAACAGGACAAATCTTGCAACAGGACAGATCTTACCACAGGACAGATTTTGCAACAGGACAAATCTTGCAACAGGACAGATCTTACCACAGGACAGATCTTGCAACAGGACAAATCTTGCAACAGGACAAATCTTGCAACAGGACAGACCTTGCAACAGGATAGATCTTGCAACAGGACAGATTTTGCAACAGGACAAATCTTGCAACAGGACAGATCTTACCACAGGACAGATCTTGCAACAGGACAAACCTTGCAACACGACAGGCCTTGCAACAGGATAGATCTTGCAACAGGAGAGACCTTGCAACAGGACAGACCTTGCAACAAGACAGGCCTTGCAACAGGTCAGACCTTAACAATGAACAGGACGGACGTTGCGGCGCGCGCACGAGGCGGCCACCGCCGTTGGCTCACAACAGGACAGACCTTGCAACGGACAGACCTTAAACAGGACAGATTATGCAACAGGACATTAGGGCCATCCTATATACTAAGGCGCCTAGTCCTATATACTAAGGCGCCTAGAGTCTGTCCGTGTGTTTGTTTGTTTGTTTGTGGATCTGTGTGCGCCATAACTCTAGACACAGTTGACGGATCGCGAAGATCTATGGCTTAAACTGACCGTCGTAGTCTGTAGTTGTGCATGAAGGTTTGTGGACTTTGGTCGATGTCTAAATTCCAAAATATTTCGAAAATATCGACTGCACCAGTACATTCTAAGCACAAAAGCCATTGTGCGCTGTTACTGACGTCAGATTTCGCACCAAAAGTGCTTCGCAGCATCACCCTTCACTACAGAGTTGTCGTGGTGAGACTCCAAAGTGTAATCGCTGGCAAGGGATGGTAATCGCAGGCACTGGCAGTGGTACAGGGTCAAACTACTCTGGATCTATGTCAAACGACTTGAGATCTATCTGAAATCTCCAATAGGCTAAACCCAAATGTCTACGGGCTAAACTCAAGTGTCTATTGTGTATTCACAGGCACGGGAGCTGGTGCAAGCCTATATGTAGGCACTGGCAGGGGCACAGTGACAAATGGCTTGAGATCTATCTGTAATGTCCTATGGGCTAAACCCAAATGTCTACGGGCTTAACTCAAGTGTCTATTGTGTATTCACAGGCACGGGAGCTGGTGTGAGCCTAAATGTAGGCACTGGCAGGGGCACAGTGTCAAATGGCTTGAGATCTATCTGTAATGTCCTATGGGCTAAACCCAAATGTCTATGGGCTAAATCCAAGCATCTATTGTGTATTTACAGGCATGGGAGCTGGTACGATCCCAAATGAAAGCCCTGGCTGGGGCACAGTGTCAAATGACTTGAGATCGAACTGTAATATCCTGTGGTGCACTGAATTCGATGATTGCGTTATCTCCTTCATGCTCTACAGATCACTCATGGGCTATTGACCATAGAGATTCTCCTACGGGCTAAAGGCTCTAGTCCTTTTTCTAAGCGGCATAGAGTCTGTCTGTCTGTTTGTTATCGCGATAACTCTTGACAGCATTGATGGATCGCGATGATCTATACATCAAATGAACCACTATCCTCTGAAGTTGTGCGCCTCCTATTGTGGACTTTGGCAGATGACAAAATTCCAAATGTCAAAAATGTCTCTATTTAGAATCTACTGTATTTTGGCATGTTGTGCACCTGAATACAGTATGCCTAACAGAATAGTAGTCAGTTGAGTAATGACTAAAGTGCAAACCACTGAAACATCGTTGAATGTTGCAACCATAAATGTAGGCACTGGCAGGGGCACAGGGTCGAATGACTTGAAACCTATCTGAAATGTCCTATGGGCTAAAACCAATTGTCTACGGGCTAAACCCAAGTGTCAGTTGTATATTTACAGGCACAATAGCTGGTGCGATCCTAAATGTAGGCCCTGGCAGGGCAGAGTGTCAAATGGCTTGAGACCTAACTGTAATGTCCCGCGGTGCACTGAATTTGATGATTGCATTATCTCCTTCATCCTCTGCAGATTGCCTATGCGCTTTGATCATAGAGATTCTCCTACGGGCTAAAGGCACTAGTCCTATATACTAAGCGGCATAGAGTCTGTCTGTCTGTTAACACGATAACTCTCGACAGCCTTGACGGATCGCGATGATCTATACGTCAAAAGAACCGCCATCGGCCGAGGATCAAAACGCCCTATTGTGGACTTTGGCCGATGTCTAAATTCCATGAAAATCACGAAAATATCGGCTGCACAGTACATTCTGAGCACTAAAGACTGCCTGAGCGTCATTTTCGCAGAACTTTTGCACTGCCGTGTCACGATTCACTACAGAGTTGTCGCTGTGAGACCCTGACGTGTATTCACAGGCATGTGAAGTGGCACAGTGCTAATTGTAGGCACTGGCAGGGGCACGATCTAACATCGTCATGGCTAATGCCCAACTTCTATGGCTATACTCAAACACCTTTGATGTATACTCACAGGCACATCAGTAGTGTAAGTAAACACAGGCACTGGCAGGGGCACAGTCTCAAATTGTCTATGGGCTATTGCAAATATCTATGGTGGTGCGCCATGGGTCGATGCATCTTACGACCAGTGGTGGTGTGACATGGGTCTGCGTGTTGTTGATGTGTATTCACAGGCACAGCAGTAGTGTAAGTAAACACAGGCACTGGCAGGGGCACAGTCGGAAATTGTCTATGGGCTATTGCAAATATCTATGGTGGTGCACCATGGGTCAATGCATCTTACGACCAGTGGTGGTGTGACATGGGTCTCTGCATCTTGCGACAAGTGGTGGCACGTCATGGGTCTCTGCATCTTGCGACAAGTGGTGACACGTCATGGGTCTCTGCATCTTGCGACCAGTGGTGGCACACCATGGGGCACTGCACTTTTAACAAATTGGCTAATAACAGTCCTCTTTTGACTATGGGCAATCACCTACGGGCTAAAGGCTCTAGTCCTATATACTAAGCGGCATAGAGTGTGTCTGTTTGTTTGTTTGTTTGTCTGTTTGTTAACACGATAACTCTCGACAGCGTTGACGGATCGCGATGATCTATACATCAAAAGAACCGCCTTGGCCTGGAATAGAAAACGTCCTATTGTGGACTTTGGCCGATGTCTAAATTCCATAAAAATCGCGAAAATATCGACTGCGCAGTACATTTTGAGCACTCAGAAGTGACTGCAGGCCAGTTTTGTGCAAATTTCGCGCCAGTGCATCACAATTCACTACAGAGCTGTCGCTGTGAGACTCTGAGGTGTATTCAGAGGCACGGGAGCAGGTTCGATGGTAAATGGAGGCACTGGCAGGGGCACTATCTCAAATGACTATAGATCTATCTGAAATCTCCTAAGGGCTAAACGCAATCAATGTGTTAGATTCAGTGTATTCAGAGGCACGGGAGCAGGTTCTTGGTAAATGCAGGCACTGTCAGGGGCACAGTGTCAAATGACTCTTGGATCTATCTGATGTTACTATGGGCATTTGTGAGCAGTGGCTGGGCGCCATGGGTCAATACCATGAGCTGCATAATTCGAATGGGCTTTAGATTTTTGAGTATCTCCTATGGGCTAAAGGCACTAGTCCTATATACTAAGCGGCGTAGAGTCTGTTTGTTTGTTTGTTTGTTTGTTTGTTTGTCAACGCGATAACTCTTGACACAGTTAACGGATCCTGGAGATCTATAGCTCAAAAGAACCACCTCTGTCTGGAATAGTGCATCTCCTATTGTGGACTTTGGCTGATTACTAAATTCCACAAAAATCACGAAAATATCGACTGCACAGCACATTCTGGACACTCAGGAGTGGCTGCAAGTCACTATCGAGCAGATTTCGGGCTATTGCATCACCATTCACTACAGAGTTGTCGCTGCGAGACTCCGAGGTGTATTTGGAGGCACGGGAGCAGGTGCGATGGTAAATGCAGGCACTGGCAGGGGCACAGTGTCAAGTGACTTTAGATCTATCTGAAATGTCTTATGGGCTAAACTCATTGTCAACGGGCTAACTGCAAGTGTCTATTGTGTATTGACAGGCACGGGAGCTGGTGCGATCTTAAACGTAGGCACTGGCAGGGGCACTGTGTCAAATGACTTGAGATCTATCTGAAATATCCTACAGGCTAAGCCCAATTGTCGCCCAATTGTCAATGGGCTAACTGCAAGTGCCTATTGTCTATTGACAGGCATGGGAGCTGGTGCGATTCTAAACGTAGGCACTGGCCGGGGCACAGTGTCAAATGACTTGAGATCTATCTGAAATATCCTACGGGCTAAACCCAATTGGCACCGGGCTAATTTCAAGTGTCTATTGTGTATTGACAGGCACGGGAGCTGGTGCGACCCTAAATGTAGGGACTGGCAGGGTCACAGTCAAATGGGGCACGGGAGCAGGTGCGATGGTAAATGCAGGCACTGGCAGGGGCACAGTGTCAAGTGACTTTAGATCTATCTGAAATGTCTTATGGGCTAAACTCATTGTCAACGGGCTAACTGCAAGTGTCTATTGTGTATTGACAGGCACGGGAGCTGGTGCGATCTTAAACGTAGGCACTGGCAGGGGCACTGTGTCAAATGACTTGAGATCTATCTGAAATATCCTACAGGCTAAGCCCAATTGTCGCCCAATTGTCAATGGGCTAACTGCAAGTGCCTATTGTCTATTGACAGGCATGGGAGCTGGTGCGATTCTAAACGTAGGCACTGGCCGGGGCACAGTGTCAAATGACTTGAGATCTATCTGAAATATCCTACGGGCTAAACCCAATTGGCACCGGGCTAATTTCAAGTGTCTATTGTGTATTGACAGGCACGGGAGCTGGTGCGACCCTAAATGTAGGGACTGGCAGGGTCACAGTCAAATGGCTTGAGATCCAACTGTAATGTCCTGCGGCGCACTGAATTCGATGATTCCGTTATCTCCTTTATGCTCTGCAGAGTATCCATGGGCTATGGACCATAGAGATTCTCCTACGGGCTAAAGGCTCTAGTCCTATATACTAAGTGGCATAGAGTCTGTTTGTTTGTTTGTTTGTTTGTTTGTCAACACGATAACTCTTGACACAGTTAACGGATCCTGGAGATCTATAGCTCAAAAGAACCACCTCTGTCTGGAATAGTGCATCTCCTATTGTGGACTTTGGCTGATTACTAAATTCCACAAAAATCACGAAAATATCGACTGCACAGCACATTCTAGGCACTCAGGAGTGGCTGCAAGTCACTATCGAGCAGATTTCGGGCTATTGCATCACCATTCACTCCAGAGTTGTCACTGCGAGTCTCCGAGGTGTATTTGGAGGCACGGGAGCAGGTGCGATGGTAAATGCAGGCACTGGCAGGGGCACAGTGTCAAGTGACTTTAGATCTATCTGAAATGTCTTACGGGCTAAACTCAATTGTCAACGGGCTAACTGCAAGTGTCTATTGTGTATTGACAGGCACGGGAGCTGGTGCAATCCTAAACGTAGGCACTGGCAGGGGCACTGTGTCAAATGACTTGAGATCTATCTGAAATGTCCTACAGGCTAAGCCCAATTGTCTCCCAATTGTCAATGGGCTAACTGCAAGTGCCTACTTGTCTATTGACAGGCATGGGAGCTGGTGCAACCCTAAAAGTAGGCACTGACAGAGGCGCAGTGTCAAATGACTTTAGATCTATCAGAAATCTCCTATGGGCTAAAGCCAGTTGGCACGGAATTTCAAGCAAACAGGCACGGAGCGGGACCCAAATGCAGCAGCAGGGCACAGTTCAATGCAGATCCAACGCAAGCCTGCGGGCACAATTGAAACAGTTCTAGCTCTTGCCTACAGGAAATCCAGCCCACCATAGAATTCTCCTACGGGCAGGCCAAGCCCTATCAAGCAGGCCAACCTTTTACTAACACAGAACTCTAGCCACAGACAAAATCTGCAACCAACCATCATAGCATAGTAACAAATTTACTACCAATTTTAATACGCACCCAGTTTGCAATTCAGCGCAATTATATACTACACAGCGAGTAGCTCTCCAATCGATACAGTTCAATTCGACTGCAGAAGCTGCGCCATTGCACTGTACAACTGCGAAATGCAACCTGTACCCAAAAACAAGCGTTACACACAAGGCACGGACGAACTTACGGCGGCGCTTCGCGACTTCGCTTATTCTCGTCGATCACCCACTCGCGGCGATGGACATTGGCGTTGTCCCTTGCACTACATCCTTCGCTTGTCTCGTGAAGCGCGTCGTGGCGGACGACATCATTCCACCGATCATTCCTCGTTCATTCACAGGCTTAGGGACTAATGTGGAAGTTGCGTTGCACTCTCATATGGGCTGCTGAATGGTTGTCCAAGGAGCGCCGCTGGCGGCCGACTCCGACTTACACGTGTCGCTGGCGCACGAAAACCAAGGGGAAACCAAGGAAACACCAAACACATAAGCGACGTCCTTGCGCAACCACTTGGCCTTTGGCGGTCAATAGTTGCGGGGTGATTCCGAGAACCGCCTTCATGGAGCCCGTTTCAATCGCTCCACTGGGGCGCTGGGCCTTCAGTTGAATCACTTGGTCCGTTGGGGCGATTCGGTTGGCGGTGGCCGTCACGAAGACGCGAATCGTCGCTTCTCTCACCGCCATTCGACCTTCACAGCAGGTCGTGAGTTGTGGAAAGGTCTATTCTGTCATACAAAGGGCACCAACATGTCGGTATCACATCACGAAGTTGGACCAGTCTTCTCTCCTTCAAGTCCTGTCGTTCCACTAAATCCGGTGGAAAGTCACTCCGTTCCAGTTGCAGACTTTGGGGTTATTTGACGGTGACAGACGGCCAGGTGCACATTCAACTGGGAATTAGGATGGAAGGAACCACCTCTTTATCCCCTTAGATCTTGCTGGGTTAGCAGTCAATTCACAGCTAACCTGCTAACTCTGTTTTGCGGTTGAAGCCTCCTTGAGGAGTGCACCGCCAACCCAAGTTAGCCAAGTTAGCCGGTGGTCTACAGACGTCGCCAGATACTAAAGGGTTATACACCAGCATATTGTCGCAGTGGTAAGTGGAAAAGGCAGAGTAAGATCCACAGCATCTGCTCGGCGGCAAGTCAATTTCTCGTCCCAATCTATAAACCAAGGAACATTAATCGTTGTGCTACATCAAACATCACCACCACAGAAGAATTAGACCGGTGATCATTCCTGTAACCTTCGCCCCCTCGGGGAGGGAGGCGGGCTAATCCGGATTTTAACGTTATATTTACCAGCGGAACATACAGGCGGATGGATCTATTTCATCCAATTGGCGGGTCTTTGCGATTTAGCTATCCGCCGAGCCGACTTGGCCCAAATTTCAACACGTGTTCGGGATTTGAGATACCGTCACGTGTCAAAGAGAAATGTCAAAAAATTCTTCGCATTAGTGAGTTATCAGGCTTCAGGACAACTTAGATATTGCGCTGCAGTCAAACGACGACGTCGTACCGAAGTTGTATAATTGAATAAAGCTATTTGACTTTGTACCTTATCTACACACCAATTTTCAGCCAATTGATTCTGACTGACTTTTGCGTAAATTGGCCATTTATCAATGTATAGATTACAATCAATTGAGCTGAAATTTGAGTATATAAATAAATGGTACAAAGTCAAATATCTTTATTGGTACACCGACTTAGTACGACATTCACATTTCGACTGCAGCGCGATGTCAAAGTTGTCCGAAGCCCTATAACCCAGCGAACGCGAAAGAAATGTTTTTGAAATTTCTTTTAATAATATGTGATCAGCATCATAAATCCGAACACGTGTTGAATTTGACCGATCGGCCGCACAATCGCAAAAAAAAAGGCATCCGCCAATCGGATGAAATAATCCGCCTAATGTTCCGCTGGTCAATATAAGGCGTTAGGGGTTTCCAAAACCGAGGCGGGTTGGTGTGTTTAGTTAGGACAAATACTCGACGCTTTTAATTGTCGTGGTTTTATTTTGAAGTAAGCGCTTTTAATTTCAAGACGCTTAAAATAAAGATTGCGCTTCAAATTTTGAAAGAAAGCGCTTTTGAAATTGAACGAAGCGCTTTTAACTTTTGAGAGGAAGACGCAGCCGTAAACGTATGGATTTGATTTACAGTCAGCATTAGATTCAGGCTTAGGCTAAGGCTTAGGCTTAGGCTCAGGCCTCCTATCTATTTCTTCTAAGGCCTACAATCTCCGCCTGCTCAGGCCTAGGATCTGCACCTCGTGTGTTTAGCCTAGCCCCTAGAAGCCGGAAAAGTGCGGGCATCCTCTCGCTTCTTAAGCGAGGCATCAAGGGGAAATCTCGTCTTGGTGCATGAACCCCGAAAAGCATCAAGCGAATCATCTCGCTTGATAACTGAATAGAATTGCTGTTAACACTTGATACATGGAGAATAAAAGTGATGGCTTGATGCCCAAATGTCCACGCACATGCACAGACCACAAGTTGAAAAGCGATATCCTGCAGGAGGTGAATCGACCAGTAGGTAGTGAGATTGTGGTACTGTTAAACCTCCAAAGTGACCTAAATCGTGACATCGCTTCTAAACAGTAGGTGCTATGCAAGAAAACTCCACACACAGAACAATAGCACATAGTGAAAGTTTTGTTCTTCTCACCAGGCTGGTGAAGGGTAAGGTAGCGACGTCTCTTACTCAGGTGAACGTTGTTGAAAAGGAGTTAAGATTAGAGGGAAAAAGGTAAGGGTTCAGCTCTGTAGGCTGGCTGTCTAAGGACTATTTGATGCATATTGTCGCTTTAATTGTTAATAGGGACTATTAGGCCGTTAAGGCGCCGACAATAGTTAGATAGCCTGGGCGCCTGGCAGTATTGAAGCGACCGTTTGCACTTAGCTTAGCTAGCTTCTGCTTAATGGTAGGGTAGGGGTTTAGGTAACGGAATTCTAGTTGAGTCCTTTGCTGCTTTCTCTTCCAATAGGACTTATATATTGCCTCTGCTAGGCTAAAGGCAAGCAAT